>JAJHUR010085093.1:15545-31239 GCA_027495735.1 Lutjanus campechanus | reverse complement strand
AAAAAATATTTATTATTATTATTATTATTATTATTATTATTATTATTATTATTATTATTATTTTATCAGCCAAAGACTCAGAATAAGAGGTGACATTTGCTGATGGAGTCTTGGGCTGAAACAGCACATGTCACTAAAAGTAATGATAACAGTAGCATGCAGCTTCATGCTCCACGGCTCTATCCACAGGCAGCACGTGAACTGACAGAGACTGATGTGGTGAGGTGGAGGCACGGCCGGGCTTCTGACAGGAGAGATAATAGCCAATAAGGCGACGCCACTCCGGATGATTGACAGGCTCCAGGGAAGGCCCCGCCCGCCTGCAAACCCTGTTACATGGAGCAAGTCTCGGCTCACACACAAACACTATGGCACAACATGAACATGTGCATACACACATGCACAAAAACACAGTTTTTCATGTATACTTGCATCAACATATACTCTTAGAAATGAAGGTGCTATCTAGAACCGTAAAGAGTTTTTTGGTGTTTATCCATAGGAGAAGCCTTTTCCACTTTCAGTAAGTTGTACCTAGAAACCAACTTAAAGGGATATACCTTGAACCATCTATGAAAGGTTTCAACCAGAACCTCCTACCATGAGAGGTTCTCCAGAGAACCATTCTTTGGGGTCATGGTTCCACCCAGAATCCTCTCTGGGGGTTCTATCCAGACCCTTTCCATATTCTAAAGATGCTAACAAGGACCCACTCAGGAGGCTCTACCGAAAACCATTTTATGTTTCAAGGGTTTTATCTAGAACCCACCCATGGTGTTCTACCAAGAACCCTTTTATGTTCCAAGAGTTTCATCTTAAACCCATGCAGGGAGTTCTTCCGAGAACCCTTTTATTTTCCAAGGATTTTATCAAGAACCCACCCCGGTTTTACATCGAAACTCACCCATGGGGTTCTACCAAGAACCCCATGGGAGAACCCACCCAGGGGGTTCTACTGAGAACCCTTTAAAATGCCAAGGGTTTAATCTAGAACCCACCCAGGGGGTTCTACTGAGAACCCTTTAAAATGCCAAGGGTTTAATCTAGAACCCACCCAGGTTTTACCAAGAATCCTTTTGCATTATGGTCTGAAGAACCCTTGATGAAGAATTCTTCAAGGATTTCAAGAACTGAAAAACTGACTAACTGTTGCTTCGAAAAGGGGTTCTTCAGAAGCAAATGGTTTTGTGTAGAACCTCTTTTGGAACCTTTATCTCCAAGTGTGTACAAACAAAACATTGACATTATTGACAGGTTGTTTATTATTCTGTGAATGCTCACAGCTTATTATCTATGTAGCCCAACACAGTACACACATAAATCCGTCCTTTGTAGCGTAAAGTAATTAAGTGATTTGGATCACAAAGAGAAAAGCAAATTTTATGGTAAAACATACAATCTGTCAGGCAGACAGATGAAAACAAATACCTCACACAAACCCACACAGAAGCAGAGTGATGCAAGTCTATCAAGGCACTTTTTCTGCAGCATGATGGAGAATATGAAACCGATACAATGCTCACTGCCGTCACTTCCCATTTTGGCTCAGGATGGCAGCTGTCAGGCTGATGCAATAGTCGGCATTCAGGAGACATGCTGTCAAAGATCGTTTGATTGTTGACGGAAATAATACAGACTGCGGATGACTCCATAATATTGTAATCCACAGTTACAGCCATTTAAAAAAGGAAACCACTCAAGGATTCATGAATGCTGTGTGCCTGCAGTGTACAGTAATTCAGTCAATATCTGACAGTATAAATGCACGCTGAAAGCTAAAAACCACACAACGGAAGAATCAATGTTGTCATCAAAATGTAAAAACCGGAGCTGTGTCAGGAAGCTGTGCAGTATTCTTATTTTATGGCCGTATTTGCCCAGGGATATGCCTCAGAACTCACTTTTTTCCTAAAGTGCTGATAGATTCTGACATTTGGCTTCCATAAGCAGCTAAGTTTTTAAGTGTTTTAAATTTTAACCATCATGCTTGACCATCTACTCCCTGTTGCTAAGCAATCTAAATGATTTGAATGAATAATATAAACTTGATCATTTCTTGACTGACTCTTAAATCTTGGATAAGGCAGAGTAAAGCTGACACTAAGCCGGGCAAATAATGAGAGCAGCTATGAGAAATGGGGTTGAATGTGTGTTCTGCTGGTTTTACTCAGGTTTTCGCAATTTCCAAGGGCGGCTGCGGCTCAGGAGGCTCAGGAGGTAGGGCGGCTTGTCCACTGATCACAGGGTTAGCAGTTTAATCCCCAGCTCCTCCTTCCACATGTCCAAGTGTCCTTGGGAAAGACACTGCACCCCAAATTACTCCCGACGGTCAGGCTAGCGCCTTACATGGTAGTTTGGATAAAAGCACTTCATAAATACCTCCATTTACCATTTCAATTTTTTGTGGCGAGTGTCCTACCTAAAAGAGCAGATACAAACCTGGTATATTAGCATATTTATTGGGAAAGATAAAAAGTAATTAACCCACATTCTATAACATGGGTATCAAACTCAAGATCATCCACATCAGAATTATGGTTGCACTCTGAGGGCCGGTTGTAAATGTAAGACTATGCAAATGTATCTGCTTGTTATCATATTACATTTTGCCAGTGCATTAGATAATTACTTGTTGAAGTAATAACTTAATAACTAGCCATGAGCAGAAGTCTAAGAAAAATAACTTGCACCACTGCCTGAAATGACTGAATGATATCGAGACACCATGACAGCTAATGACTAGATGTCAGTGCGTGAATGACAAAATCGGGATGCGCTCTGTAGTGTATGGAAACTGTACTTTCATTACTCAGCATAGGATTGTATTGCACAAATTATATTTTCTGTGAGCTCTCAGAGGCCACATAAAGTGAGGTGCCGGGCCTTGAGCTTGACACAAGTGTAACATTCTGCATGACAGCAGACGAGGATGAATAAATGAAAACTGCAAACAAGTATCTGATAGAAAAACAAGAGAAAAACAGAAAAAAGATAAACAGCAACAGCCCACAAATCTACTACATTTTTACACCAATGAAAAGCAAATGTTTGCATGGTGATTGTACTCTAAATAACACTGCAATGTTGCTTGTATTTTTCCATGTAGCATTTATAGTCAAATCATATGTTCTTCACGCCGCCAAGCACAAACAAAGGCTTTAATAAATGCAATCACAAACAAAGGCTCTATTAAATATCTTTTCTTTACCATCCTCCTGATTGCTGCTACCATCAACAAAAACTTAACACTACCTGATGTGTTTACGCATTACAAACCTTCCTATAACGGCAAGGCTGCAAGACTTTTATGTAAAAGTTCTGGAGAAAGTTCCATTCATGTCAGCCTAACACTTTAAAAGGAAAAAGGTAGAGTAGAAAGCCTGGTGTGATACTCGCTGTACTAATACATCTTGTGCTGTGGAAATAGGCATTGTAATTAGTTTATCAATAAAATAGTTCAACTTGAGGAACTTTGTATTACCTGGGGAACAGGGGGAACTTGAAATAAAGCTCTGTCTCAAATAAACAGTAAGGCTGTGCTACTACAGTAAATGAAGGCCGTGGCACTATTTGAGTATTTATGTTATGTTATTTCATCACTTTTTTATCGCCTCAGAAGGTATGCCCTGCTGCATTACTTTAAGAATCCTTTCTTTAAATAAATATTATTATAGTTGTGTGAGTTACAGATGCTAGAATACTTCCTTAGATTTTATTTTTTAGATATTCTGTACTTGAGCCTGAGCAAAATATTATTGTATACTTTGTCTGTCACATAACCTAGATTTGACATCTTTTTATATGCTGAAAAAAATGCATCAGGACTAGTTACAGATGGAGATAATACACACTGTAATATTTTAATATTACACACATGTATCAGTGTGTGAGTGGCCTTGGAATGAGAATGTGACAAGAAAAAACAGTGAATCTTTGAAATCTATGAATATTTTAATTGCAGCAAATGCTTCAGATTGTCTTGAGTGTTTTTTTTTTTTCAACATTACATCCCATTTTGAATTCTTCTCTAGGCAACGGCCATCTTTGTGATCTGCACCTTTTGAGCTCTGCCTCACTCAAACAATACACGATAACAGCAGTTCCAGCGACTGATTGCATAATTAGTTCCTGCCTTTATAAAGCAGATGCTAATTTCATGCAGATTGCAAAAGCAAATAGAAAGGTTTGCGTTTTCACGGACATATATCTGGCTCCAGTTGTACACTGTGATGGATTACATCACATCTGAAGCAGCGTTTTTGGCATCTGATTTTCTTTGTTTTTTTTTTTCTTAGTCTTTTGACTAAAATGTATATTTGTTTCAGCCAGGTCTGGACTTTCATCATTTTAGGGGCCACTTGGTCTTTGTTGTTGTCAAGTTTTTGAGGGCACAGTCATAGTCAGAGTGTGCAATATATAATGAGTTGGTATCCTAAAATAATGAGAAGTAATGAGTTTCTCATTATTCCGAGAGACTAATTCATTATTTTGAGATAATAAGTCATTATTTTGAGAAAGTTTCTCAGTGTAATGAGTTACAGGATCTTCTTTGTTTGTCACATTGGCAGTAATGGGTTTCCATAGGAGAGACAAGTGTAGATATCACAGATTTAGCTGTTTGTCGCCGTAAACAGACACCCCAGTCTGCAGTGTAAATCACCGAATTGTCAGAATTGTAGAGTAATATGTGAGACTTCATGAAACGTTTCAGGATGTTTAAATTCAGAAAGTTTATATCATGTAGGTACCTCTGTTCTCTCCCTTTCTCACACTCACTTTTGAGCGCTCTGTCTCTGCTGCGAGCTGCATCAAACTTAAATAGCTCAGTGGTTTCATACCAGGCTCAATTGATGTTGCCTTATCAGAATCTCAACAAAAGACACTAGTGTCTAAAAACCGCAATGACGGGAAAGAGGCGGAGGAGAAGATGGTGAAGTCATCTGGGGAAGTGTGGGTGGGGCATCAATGCCATGACCGTCAATTCCTGCTCTGGTTTCAGGCAAATTTTAGTCATTGGATTTTTGCTAGTTTTAGTCAAAAAAACAAAAAAAACAAAAAAACAACAACTGTGGGCTGCAGCAGAAACTGTTTAACTGATCAGGAGCTAGAGGTTACAGTGTGTGATTCTGCAGATGAATGCAGGTCATTGAGCAAGACTTAAAATAATAATTGGTTCGTTTGTCCCTTCGTCTGTATTTCGTATTATCATTTAGTTTTTATCCATGGATGAAAACTATACTTATATTCCCTACTATATCAAAATGAATGCAATCCAGTGGTTGCCTGTACAGGTTTGAAAATTGCTTCAAAAACATATGAAACGGGTCTTTATATGCTCTCCTAACTTGCACTGAGAAGACTGAGAAGAAAAGTTTAGTCTTCAGTCCCTCCCTCTCCTCTGTGTTTTCGAACACCTCTTCTCCTCTTAATTGTCCGGTGTTAGTAATAGAAGTGCAGTCACCACATCTCTGTCTTACTCCCCATCTCTCCTTTGCAAACTCATCCTCAACCCCCCACCTCCTCTCTCCAGTATTCGCTCCGCACAATTGCCTCAGTTGATGGGATTGGACCTCAGGCGCCTGCCCCCATTCCTCAGACACCCTCCATCTCTCCATCGTTCACTCCCGCCTTTCACACCGTCCACCCCCCACCTCCCCCCTGTTGTCACTCCAAACCTCATCACTCACTCCTTGGAGACTCAACCATCAGCAGCCAATAAGGGGCTTCAGTGACACACATACATACGCGCACACAAACATACTGAAAAACACACAGAAAGTGACAGAGACTAGCTTGTCACAGCCAGTAGCCGGGAGGGAGCCTTGGGCCATGTCCACACTAATGCAGATAAATTTGAAAATGTCATTTACCTGTCCAAAGTTTTCCAACAAGGATCAGATTGTTTTCTCAAGGTACTGAGCTGAAATGCCAAAACACCTTCAGGTTCCATCACTGGGCATTCACATGCAATTAGAGGCATCAACTTTACACCAGTTCCACCACGAACACTTATATGAAGAGCGTTGTTGTTCACAGAGCACACGTAAAGAACATCAGCAAGTCAATCATAGACTCTCACGCATAATCAGACACCTGAGATCAAATCATACATTTGAGTTTTCAGATAAAACTAGAATGCACTGCTGAATTTTCATATGTAAGGCATAATTCATCGATTTTCTTTACTATCTGGGGTGAACATTACAACCTCTAAACACAGCACTGACATGTAATCACTGTATGCAATCAGATTATAAAAAATGCTGGCCAGATTACGTAAACCAGGGATAGACACTGATATTTTTAAGCACTGGCCACACAGGCCTCCAAGCCCCTTAATTTGGTGGCCAAAGTAGATTTTTAGTGGCCTAAATGTAGGCTTCATAAACCCAGACTACAGCAGCCCCAACTTATCTGTAACTAGCCAGCGATAAGTACTGTTTGGTGGCCACAGAGTGTCATTTTGTGGCCATCCAATCATGGTCATCTTAAATTAAACTAATAGTGAAATGTCTGCTATTGCACAGGAAAATATGTTTGTGTGCCGCTACAACAAGTTGATCAGAGTGAACCAGGAAGTCTGTCAGTAAACTGTAGAAGTACAACAGACAGTTAGGGTAGTAATTTCACTTCAAAAAGTTTAGCTAACCTGGAGGTGAATTTAAAATAATGAAGAATATTAAACTAAGTAAGCTAAAAACACAATATTGACATATTATCACCTCATACATGTGGCAAACAACTACCAAATCATATGTCCAGGAGAGATGAAACAACATTAGCTTTCTTTTGGAGTTGTGTTTCTGACAAGCTACAGACAAGCTGTAGGCCTTAAAAACCAGAACTAAAAGATGCAAAGATATTCCGTAGAGCTGAAGGAAAATGCAGAGTTGGCGATACTTCTCACAAACAGACATAAAATTTTGATCCAAAGCTGATTCAAAAAAGCTTTAGGGTATGTTTTATAATATACCAGCTACATTACAATATTTCACTACTACCACTACTTCTACTTGTGAGCATAGAAAGTTTTGGCCTCAAAGTTGTGCAAAAAGAAAGGTGACCAAAAGAGATAGAGTAGGGCCGAATATTGATAAAGTGTTGTCTATCCTCCCTGTATATTTTAGATACCATGTAGGTATCTTGAAGGTGACGTGATGTGATGCAATTTTCTATAACAAATTCCATGGAAATCCACCTCATAGTTTTCACAGCATCTCATTGAGAACAAAAGAGGTTGACAAATGGAAATAATGTCCTAATTATGGCACCATTGTTAGAAAGGTCAACGTATCCTCAAAATTATTACAACTCATCCTCTGAGGGTGAAAATCTGTATCAGATTTCATGGGAATCCATCATACACAGGAGCTGTCAAAATATTTCACTCAAGGCTAAAGTGTTGACGTAACGGACAACTACAACAATCCCTAGAGCCGCTCAAATTAAATGGCTAAAAACGTAGACATGACCCCTGTTCTCCCCCGAGTCTCTCCAACAACTTCACTTGACTTAGCCTGCGCACATCACCAGCCAATAAGAAGGCCAAAACACTAAGTCAACCCATTGACCTGCTCTCTGTGAAGGTCTATTAATACAATTACCAGTCCACTGAGGATAATCACAGTGTTGTACACTAAGTGTACCTCATTTGGTGTAGAAGCTGACCACCCTGCTATCCTTTCATGTACAGTATTAGTCTGTCTACCATAATGAGTCATCCTCTGTCGCAGCAAGATGCTGCATTCTTCTAAGTTTGCCTCATTTCTCCCTGCAGCAGTTTCTATTGCTCAAACATTTTGAAGTTGAAAAGGGCTTATTTTATTCATGTACTTTGTAAATATTGCAATAAAATGAGCATGTACTATAAGTAATGATGGTTTCTGAACTCTAAATGCAATGTTTTTTTCAGCAGGAGGTCTTTCAAGAATCTTTGAAATCACAATTCTGAGATACTAATTTAAAAAACCTTTCATTGGGGAATTGGCAGAAAATCCTCTGACTGTAAAATAGACTAAAAGTATTGGATATGTGGTGTTATTTGAGTGCTTAGAGGGAGGCAAAAGGGGAGAAAAAGAGAGTGGGATTTGGTGGGTGTGCTGTGTTATCAGGTGCAGTAATAAGGTTTATCAATGCTGGAATCACGAGGGACAGGTCTTCACTGCTAGTCTTAACACACAGTGTCACCTCGGTTCTCTAGAGAGCCCTTGGAAGTGCCTCTAACTCTCTTTCCTCCATCTGCCTCTCTCAGTCTCCTGTCCTGGATCTCGCCGCCTCTCTGTCTCCCCAAACTCTCTCTGCTTTTTTTCTCCCGTCTCTTTTCTCTCTCCGCTTCCATCTCTTGCTTCCTTTTGTTTGAGACTCTTTTGCTTCCGCCGTGTCACTTCTGTTTATGTTTATCACTCTCTTTGTCTCTCCCTTTGTCACTCTTCCCTCAGTCTGTGCGTGCAGACATCAATGGCAGTCTCAGACAGGTCGTCCGCCACGGCTTCACAAGGTTACGCGAAACACCAGATGAGAGACGAAGTGTCAGGGTGACAATTCACTTCAACCTCTTAGATATGTCATGTGACATCAGTCGTCAGGACGAGGACACAGTCAGAGCAGTTTTGTATATAGTTTTGAGTGGAAAATAAATTCCTCAGAACCTTTACATACACAGCTTTCTGGCTGCTACACCGTTAAATATTTCTTGTCATATTAACAGTAACAACTGGGAAGAACTACACAGCACACAGTTGGGATATTATGTTTTGTGATTCTGTATCAAATCTCAAAAACACTGTATTGTGGTATTGTGATACATTCAAAGATTTGTGGCAGTGGTTCCTTTTGTGTTGCGATTAAACTTCCTTTGTTTTTTCGGATTTGTGATTTATGCAATTAGACTTTTCCTAAAGTGAGATTTTAAAAAAAAGCAATATATCACCTTACTCACACTATCGCAATATATTGAATTGTACCCTCTGTATCGTGATATGTATCGCCAGTTTCTTGCGATAAAAAGTTAAAAGTTAGTCAAAGTTTGTGAAATTTTTGTTGGAATAGAAATATCATTATTTACAACTCTCAGATGTTAATGATACAATCTGATACTGTACTCATGTACTCAAACTCATACTCATAAAACTAATCCAATACCACCACACCCAATGCTATTTTCTGAAAAATAGCTCCTACAACACAAGCAATTTGATATAATCATCTGAAGAACCAACACGATGCTCAACGAGTTCAAGGAGTTTGCTAAGGCTAGCAGCTGGAGACAGCAAAAACAATTTACAAAGTGAGGAACATTTGATGAAAATAAAACATGATTTTTAAAGTATTAAGTGCTCATATTGGTACTCAGTACCCAGATGCACTTGTACTCGGTCTGCAAAAAAGTGGTATCGGTGCATAGTTAATGACAAAAGTGCCAGGTCAGCAGACAGACACGACAACAGAACAGACTATCACGTTATCCTCCTTGAGGCTGAGGTGAAAGTCACATGGAATATTTCCTGAGCTGTGATGTTAAAACTGACAATATAACAAAATGTTGCACTCAAATCAAGGACAGTTTTTAATTTCAAGATGGAGGCTTGTGGTTGTTTTTCATCAGTATTGCTGCATTTGGATTTACAGTAATATTTTTCCCAGAAAGCACTGAAAATCTCCAATAGTATCCTGTACACAGCTTAAACAGGAAGGAACAGTTGAGAAATCAGTTATAATTCTGTGAAAACAACATAAATCATTTGCAGTCTAATGCCAGCACTCTTGCATCCTGGTTTGGAATTAATTGTTGCTGCAGTACACTGGTATTAATTGGGCAGTGAGATATTACCATGCAATATATTCTCCCAAATCTCCCTCAGCATAAGCCTGTCTGACAGTGCCGCCTGCCTTTGAAGAGAGACATCACCCATGCTGCTCTAAATTTATTTGACACGTGGTGCCTCACCATTGAGCTTTAAGCCGCACAGTTGCATGGTTGGTGTTAGCCTCATGTTGGAAGGCATTGTTCATGTTTGGCTGCGTCAGGCATGCTGCTTTAACTGTTATTAGCAAATGATGCTAATTTCTCACATTATGGGGATGAAGGAATAGAGAAAATGGATATGACAGAGAGAGGGTGTGAGGAGGGCATGGGTTTGCAGGTTTTTGTTTAACGCATTGTGTGGGATGACACCGCAACCTTGAATGACTTCGGCTCCCGAGGGTGCCACAAAAACAACAGTGGCTAAAGGCAGAACTTAGCTTTCTATGTTTAGGTCTGGAACTTCAGGCTTGTTTATCTGCAAATGTAGCGCAAACATGCATTTGATGTGTTGGGTGTCAGCACAGATTGAGTTCACTTGAACAGAGAAAAGTCTCGTTGGGACTAGCGCTAGTGTTAGTTGCCCAGCTAGCATCCATGTGCAGTGAGGCTTTACAGCTGTAGTATCTCGAGCTAAAGTTGGTGTTTTGCCACAATAATCGCAATGCCCCCTGTCTCTAATCCTATCATTAAACTCAACTGATTTCCTTTTATGTTTTTTTAGTCTCTTGCCCCCAAGAGTGATTAGGAACAGTCTGATATCCTGTGGTGATCTTAAGGAGGTTGAAGGTTGTGGACTGGAGCTCTGTAAGGCGACAGCGCTCCCTGCTCCAAGGCCCTTGGGGTCACACCAGAGAGCGAGCTCCGGGCAGCATGGGTGTGTATGGCGAGGGCGAGCGGAAGAGCATGGGAGATGGTAATGAAGGAGCTAATTGCTTCCAGTGGATTTTGAAATCGAACCCCAGCCCCCAGTGCATGGGCCTGGCAGCACGCAAATGGAATATTGATGACTATGGCGAAAATAAGGGAAAATGACCCTGCTATATGATCGATTTGAAAGCCACAGATCTGTGCAGAACATGTCTCAACAGGCAATACATTTCCCCTGGTTTTTATGGATCCGTATACACTTACCACGGGTTTAATATTGCTGAGGTGCACAAATATTACATTATATCAATTTGCTTTCTCTATTATTCATAGCAACAGTGTTATATTGATAGTCTTTACAGCTCCACAACAACTTTGTAATTATATCATTATAATTAATACATATATGAAGAGTCAAACATATCACAAACTGATAACATTTTACTTTTGAAGGATTTAGTGGCAAAATATGATATATGAAAAATGATTATACATAATATTTGAAGTGGCAAGTAATAAAGGAAGGACGGAAGCTGGGTGATATTTTTTTTACAGTGAAAACACAGCATTGTAACGATTCATTGATCTTCAACAAGACAAAATCTTTTTTAGCTAATGAAAGGTACAAAGATTTTATGGCCAGTATAGATGAATCGATTATTAAATTGACTGCCATTTTTTTTATCAATTGGTTTGAGTAATTAAAGAAAAAAAAGTTTAAACTATATGATTGCAGTTTCATAAATGTGAATAATTTCTGGTTTCTTTACACCCTTATGACAAAATATCTTTGGGTTGTAAGCAAAACAAAATATCTTCACCTTGAGCTTTGGGAAACTCTCTCTGACATTTTCCGCATTTTATAGACCAAACAAGAAATCGATTCATCAAGAAAGCAATCAAAAGATCATCAAAAATGAAAATAATTATTACTTGCAGCCCTACTCAGAGTTTGCAGTTACCACTGATACTGTACAAAGACAGAATCACATCTGAAAAATATCAAGCTAGCGCTCTGTGAGGCTAAAATTTAGGAACAACAGTACCTTGAGTTACATGCTCATGCTCATGTCACCTTGTTAACATGGTCACAGTGTCAGTCTTAGCATAGTTATGTTCATTTTTGCCATGTCCATCATCTTGGCATTAGTTTTTAAAACAAAGTTTAAAAACAAAATACAGCTGTGGCTGATGGAAATATCATTAGCTTTGCAGGTACAGCGTGATGCAGGGACAATGTATTTTTGTAGGCAGACCCAGAAGTTAGCATCACTCTGGTTCCCCCATAAAATGCCTATGGGATTTTTACATTTGGAAAAGTTTGGATTGTTTCAGAAAATAAACTCTGTGGCAAAAGTGAACAGAAGTTTATGATACATATTTTGTTCAGCACTGTTCAGATAATCTTCACAAATGATCTTCTATGATTTTTGAAACATAAATGCAATCAAAATGAGTAAAAAGCTAATGTTGGCCTATAAACAAACAACACTGTCACTTGACTTCATGTCACCATCATTAAGAGATTAGTGTTTGGCATAATGATGTTTAATCTCCCTGACAACCTCTGTTGTTTCATTTAGCCATTTGCTAGCAACTGTCATTTTTAAGATGCATAAAAGATTTACAATTCACAAGTGACATATTTTATGTCGTAGAACCAAATGTGAAAATCTCTTAGCCTTCTTTCAACCACAGACCTTATTTCAGGCATCTTACCAAAAAAAACATTCAAAAAATTAATTGACTTTGAGACAAGGGAACTTCATTTCTGGGTTTTAGGACTCATTCCTGCAGCTCTCCATTTGGAAGGATCAAATGTTGACCTGATGATGGCACCAATGGTTACGAACAACCACTGCTTACATTTTGTCTGTTGGCATCTTTAATAATAGCGTGACCAGGGATCCCTTTGAATGCCGCAAAGTAAGCCCGTCTTACCTGGAGATACACAGCCTAATTAGCGTATGCTGGATAGATGAGGGGAGTTGCCATGGCAATAACCTTTCTACTTTTGGTCAGGTGAGAACATGAGATCAGGTGTGTGGAGTGGATCTGAGGGATTACCATGCTGCATGCCTTCATACAGAGCTTAGATGTCGAGACAGAGGGTGCTTCTTTCTTGGCTGTTTTTAGTTTTTAATCATAAGCCTGACTCACCTTTATCCGAGTTGCTCTACATGTATATGCAATGTTGGATCAGACTAAGCATATTTAAATGACTTCAAGAATGTTATTTGTATAATTGCTTGAGAATATTACAGAATATTACATTTACAAACCAGAATCAGTCTTGTAAAGACAGCCAGCCTTCTACCCTTATCTGCCCTGTCATTTGCCATCAGGCATATGCAAGGGCCCTCCAGGCAAAATGTGACAGTGGGGCCACCAGTGTCAGTGTAGTGTCTAAAATTTCTACAGAAGATAGTTATAGTGCCAACTGTTTCAAGGACTCTCTCTGGCTTGGGGACCCCAGAGGGTTTTGGCCCATACCCGTCCAGATGTGCAGTAAAGCCAACTAGAGCAAGGAGCTAGAGACCAGTTTTAATATAGACACTGAGGTCAATGTATCCACACTGTAGATATATAAAACAGTATTTCATTAATCGTCTGAAGGAATTTGTGTAACACTTCATAATAACCATCATTAGTGGTAAATTGACAGTGAACTTAACTGTTTATTACAATAACAAACTTGTTGCAACTACATAATATCTATCCAAATAATTTACACAGTATTTATTAACCATTTGCAAAGTATTATAAACATCACTCGCAACTTTATACAGCAAATACAGCAGCTTGGCAGTGGCCCCATGCTTTAAACTATGACACTGTAGTTACCCTTCAAGTGTCATTTTTGCACGTGCAGAGGTCCACAGTCAAGTAAGCAATAATAAGTATACAGCGTCATGGTAGACTTTCAAAAGAAAGGCACAAAAACTACTTGGGTAGTAGAGAGACATGAGGTTTAGTAAAAGATTATGCTTTTGGTTAAAAGAAGCATGTTACTTATCTAAGTTCACATATGTAGCGTAAGACAACGTAACGTGACGTAACGTAACGTAATCAAAACTAACTTAACCTATACTAACCTTATGTAACATAACCTAACCTAACGTTACCTAAGGTACGTAATGTTGGCTATTATGAAGTTGAAACTGATGATCATAATACCTGACGTACTTATGTAAGTTCACCTAAACATGTTGCATGACATAACATAGCTAAACGTAACGGAATATAACGTAACCTAAGTTTCTTACGTAAGGTATTATAGTCATCAATTGCAGCTTTACAATAGCCATACATATAATGTTTGTTAATGCACTACACAGTATTTATTAAACATTCAAGAAGTATTATTATGCTGTAGGTGCCCCTCTAGCATCACTTTTGCACATACTAGACTCCATGATCAAGTTGGCGATCATAAATAAGTCATAAAAGTCTGGGTACGCTTTCAAAATACAGGCCCAAAAGCTACTTGGTTAAGTTTAAAAAACAAATGTATGTTTAGGAAAAGATCATCATCCTTTGTGTTAAAATAAGTTCACATACGCAAGTTACATCTGTAAGGTATTATAATCATTAGTTGCAACTTTATTATAGCCATCCAAATAAAGTTAATAGACACTTTGTCAACCAATTATTAATCATCAAAGTGTTACAAACACCTGGTCCATCTGTCTACGTAATGACTTCTGAAAGTTTTACAAATCATTTGGTAATCAATAACAAATACTTAATATTGTTTGTTAACAGTGAAATAACTAATAACTTAAGTTTAATTTACTATCACTTTACTGCTCATTAATGATGTTTATTAAAAATGAATTTTTCTGAATTTTTCATTGGATGATTTATAGAAAAGCTACAAAGAAAGTCACAGTGGCTGCACTGATGGGATGGACATGCCACTTACTGCTTTTCTTCACTACTGACAGTGCAATCATTTTGCGTTTGATGTCCTAGACAATTGTGCAGGAACAATATTATATGGATATACAATCTACTGGCAGTGAAGGCCCGTGCAATTTCTTAGATTAGATGCATGAAATCACTAGAGATGAAGGGCTTTTTTGATTCCCCAATGTATATTCTCCTGCCTCTCTGTGTTGCGCTGTCTCAGTGGTAATAATGGGTTTCTATTTATTCCCTTGGCTGGCACATGGATGAGGGCTTTCACGGGGCCTTTGTTGCCTCCTATACTATTTCCTCTTCTCTGTGTTGTGCAGAGACATGAGTTTGGCGCCGAAGGGAGAATTTCTCCATGACCGGAATCAGCACCCCATCATCCCGCAGCCCCACTCCACTTCCCTTTTGTTTCTCTCTCAATATTCTCATTCTCGTTTTTTTTTTTTTCCTCGTTGTGTTGCTTTCTGCCAGCTCCACAACACTGCTCCCTCATGTTTACATATAGCCTGATCCAAAACAACAAACTGAAGCTTTACAGCCTGCAGCCGGTGTGCTTTTCTTTCTCATCGCTCTGTTCTGTCTTTTGCGGATGTTTTTTTTTTTCTCCTTTCACTCATGGCCCTCATGACTTCTCTGTGAGAGCACAAAAGAAAACAGCAGCACGCGGAGGAAATGAAATGACACATTGAAAATGGTATTGTTGGCAGGTAATGACAGTTACTTTTACCATGAGCCACAGCAGTTAGACCGTTTGGTATGTTGGCAATCTGGACTTCATTTTTTCCTGAAGGTTGCAGTTTGTGAAAGGTGCTGCCTTGAACACTGTGTTCTGGGAGGAGGAATCTTTTACCCTTGAGTCAGTGGTGCCACATCCAACAGAACACACAGTGTAAATAATTGTTCGCGAGCCTGACCTAGCCTCTAATAGATTCATCCAGACCCCAAGCTGACCAGTGTGTGAAACCACCTCTTAAGAGGCGCCAAAAGTGTCAATTATTTCATCACAGAGCATAAGGAAACACTACTCCTCTGATCCACTCTTTCTTTCTTGTCGAGTCTTCTCCTCAGACCAGCAATTTTATTTTTGCTCTCTCACTCTTTCCA
>JAJHUR010085093.1:0-11334 GCA_027495735.1 Lutjanus campechanus | reverse complement strand
TCACCTGTACCCCCGGGCCCATATGCAAAACATTTCCAAGAATAAGCATACTGATCGAGGATTATTGGTCTGGTGGTCCACTGACTGGGGCTGGTTACCGAACTTCGATGCTTTTATGGCACTGACCAAATTGCTTTGACACCTCGTCATTCGGTACAAGTAAATCTCATTAGCGTTAATAAACAAGTAAGTGCTTGCACTGAGATCTAATTAAGCTAGTGATTCACCGTCTAATGTTGGGAAAAACACTGTGCTAGGCATGGATATTGTTTTTTTTAATGATTTAATCTCCAGTGGATTATCTACACAGATAACTAAATAAACGTTATGCTGTTTGTTAACTAGCCAGTGCAGCTAACTTGCTAGCTTGTCAGTGAGTCTGTTCTCTGGAATGTCGCCAGCACAACCTCATATCACCACGGTGGAGAGTTACATCTGATCAAGCCCCAGGAAGAGCGGTGGCTTTTGTAACCAATTTGCCATAGCAACCAAACCGTGTAATGACAACATCACGTAAAGCTCTGCGGCTCGACTGTAAAATGGCAGACTTTTTTTTTTAGTGTGGCAACCCCACGAAATGACTTGTTCCACTATCAGAATCAAATCTATCCGGTCCAGTAATGTTTGGAGAGTCTACAAGAGCCACAAAATTAAATCATTTTATTCCGTTCAAGTCAGTGGATGCTGGGTAATCTGAGCAGCTCTCATACAAATGAATAGAGGTCCAACGCTGTATCCACTTCTCTATAATACATCCATACATCTGATAGCTAATGTTAGCAAAGCGTGAGCTAACTGAATAGCTAATCTGCATCAGTCGTCAGTTAGCTGGTTACATCTGATGGCTGTTGTTAGCAAATGGTATCTAACAAGCTAGCTAATCTACATCACTCATTAGCTTGCTCAACTGTTATTGGAGCGCAGAGTAAAAAGGGGTGGGACTTAGGAAGGGTCAATTGTACTGTAATGTGTAAAATAATTTTATTTTTGTTGAATATGACTTTAGAAAATTGGTATTGAAAAAAGTATCCTGTAGGAACTCGAATCTAAGTCAATATATTAATATCAAAATTTTCTGACTGATATCCAGCCCTATGAGTGAAAATGTAACCATGACACCTGAGCGAAACCTGATCAGCATCAGCTATTCTGAGAGTGCATTTGAATATGGGCTCTGGTCTTGATTGTGCATGAGCCTCCGCACCCTGTGTGGCCTGCTCCAGCTTTGTATGGCACCATTGATCCACTTACTCCCTTACATGTCCAGTTAAGTGTGTTTAATTTGCCTTCTAACAGTGATGACCTTGGTTTGCACATTGATGTCGTGTGAAAAGCCTCCCTTTGTTTTGCATGTGCGTGGATATATAGATGTAGATGTCTGCAAGAGAGGGGAGAATGTGAGACTGATGGTGTGAGAGAGTGAAAGTATGTGCAAGTGAAGGCGTGTGTGAGCACGCCTGTGTGTGTGTGTGTGTGTGTGTGTGTATGTGTGTGTGTGTGCGTGGTTGTGTGCGCGTGTGTTCACATACATGTGTACTGTATATGTGTGTGTCTGCAGTTACCAAATATAATCCCGAAACCTAAGACAAGTGAAATCAATTTGTCCTTGGTTTGAACATTGTACTAACCCTCCCCCGACCTGAAGTTTCAGAACCAAACCTCGGATCCATTCTCTTACCCCCATCAAAGATAAAGAAAATATGCCTCTGCCATATTTTCTTTACCTGTCCTGTGAATCCTATGGCAAAAATTCCATTAACAAAGTCCAAACGCTGTCTGGTCCAAAACAATCGCTTCAAGGTACCAAACGATTCTGTAAAAAAAGAATAAGGTTAAATGAGAAAGCAACCTACAGTGCGGAACCTAAAGAAAAAGGTCAAATAGCTCATTTCGAATGCAGACCAAGGAAGGACGTGTGTTTTATACACAGCACGCCATCGAATCCCAGAGTGTAATGGCTTGGCTTTGGCTATGTGTTACCCCTCAACAGGTGACCATTTCCGTTGATGGGATCCTCACCACTACTGGCTACACCCAGGAAGACTACACCATGCTGGGCTCCGATGATTTTTTCTACGTGGGTGGGAGCCCCAGCACTGCAGACCTGCCCGGATCTCCAGTTAGCAACAATTTCATGGGCTGCCTCAGAGAGGTAGGAGGGACTCATTCATGAATACAAATTGGTGCATGACTACTGTAGAGTGTGGGTTTTTATTCTCCCTCAATATAAAAGGCATAGTTTGGATTATTTTAAGTGTGGTTCTTTGAGCTACACATCAATAGTCAGTGTGTTACCAACTGCCCCCAGTTTGAAGAAGCAGCGGGAGTGCAGGTGTAGGAAGATAACCAGTGTGCTCCTGTGGACAGGATCAGCAACAAAATGTATTTTAGCCAACAAAAAAAACAAAATCAGTTTTCTATGTAAGTGTATGCTAGATTTAGAATATTTTCAATGCTTTAACTTTTTGTCAGACGGCCTTTTCTGACCAGAAACCACCGCTATATAATAGAATAATTTTACCCTGCATAGTTGCTTTTCTACTAGTGCTTCAATCTGTTTGTTAGTTAGTGTTAAGTGTTATTGTGTGATTTTGGTGAATCCAAAGTAACATTTTAAATCTCCAAAGTCACAAAATAATGCAAACCAACAAACCGATCGAGGCTGCGATACACCAGCAACTACAGTGCTCTGCGAGGTGAAATTACTGATTTTGCCAATGGAGTTTGGTTGAGTGAGAGAGAGTGATATTTGGCTTATATGACAGCGGTTTCCTGGTTGAAAAAGTGGTCTGACTGCAAGGTAAAACAGTGAAAATATTGTAAATACAACATGCTATGATATGTAACGTTTCAGCATTAAAATGTCTAAACAACATATGTCATAGCTAGACATATATTGTTGAGTTGTGTAGTTATTAGCCCAAATGTTCCCAACAATGTTCAAACACAAAGAAATCTATCATTAATTCAAGGTAATGGTGTGTTTCCTGTCAGCTGTTGCTAGCTAGTTGCTAGTTGCTATAACTTCCAGGAAAACACAGGACACCTCAGAAAGTGAGGAAGGATATCAGTGACCATGATTAAACATAACGTGACTAAAACTTTAATACATTTACTCCTTTGTGAACATGAGTTCTGCCAGTCACATCAGATAGATTTTCATCAGCAATGGTTAAAATATGTTTTGCTGCTGATCCTGTCCACAGCAGTACTTAGCGTCTGTGCTAATGCCCTTCTCTGCTTCTCCAGACTATCGTGTCCCGACCACTATCTACACACCCCAACTTTAAATGATCCAAACTAACCCTTAAAGTAGGCATTTACATGACATTTTGTTAATGTTTCTTTACTCTTGTCTATACAAATGCATTCTAGTATTTACTTTGCCAGGGCAGTTATTTTAGATAAGAGCAAAAATAATAATCAGCACACTTTCCCTGGAAGGAAAGGAAAGGGGAAGAAAATAAAATTGCATTATCAATTAAAGCTGCTGAGTTGGCAGAGGAAGTATCAGACTTTCAATATTCCCTCGCTTAATCTAATTCATAACACTTAGTGCAGTTTGTGTGTGAGAAAATATCCCAAAATTGCTTCTGTCACATGTAATTTGCAGCATCAGCTTGAGTGTGCAGCTAAAACGCCTCCCAACGGGCAGCAATCTGAAAGAAATATTTGCCTATGATGGAATTCGAAAAAGCGCTGTTGTTTCGGGACATTTGTAATGTATTTGCTGGCTCTTTGAGGTTGTGAGCAGAGCCGAAGGAATATATTAAGTGTCCTGTTATTTACATTTTGCTCACCATTACTTATTCTGCAGCAAGTAATGATAATAAAGGGAGCATTGTTGGCTCCTCAGAGCTGTAAAAAAAAAAAGTGTACATTGATTTCTGCAGGTTAGGAGTCTCAGAAATAGCATTATGTTCTTTTCTGTTTCTTTGTGCAGAGGCTGTGGTGTGCAAACTACACTTCATACTCTCATTATCAGTCATTTCACCTTGCTGTTATAAAAGTGTCTCGGCGTAGGTATATGGTTGATCATATATGAAGTTTTCTCTATTATACCTGCCTTCTCTAAGAAGACTTCAATCACTTAGACTGCCGTCCTTGACAGCTGTGTTACAGTGTTAAAAGTAAGGTGAGCTCTGATGAAATCACAGAACTAAGGTGCCTTGAGATGATTGGAATGCTACCAGAAAATTGTTGCCATAGTTTTCTATGAAGGTAGATATAGTTCTGTTTGATGTAATGTGAACTTTCTTGCTCTGCTGTGAACTCATCTTATACTGGACCTGTGATGAAAAGCTGTGGCGGCGGCTGCTGGAAGTTGAAAACATGAGTAGCAGTTAGCTGCAGCTGTTATAATCACAAGGATGTGGTTTAAGATTGGAAAGCACAGGTGGAAACTTATGTTGTGCTACTGCTGCAGCCATGCCATGCAGCTCCTCTGTATTCAACAATAGGCAGATTATATTAAATGGTGAAATCTAACACTGTGAACATTAATAGATCGTCCATGTTTTTATCCCATGAAGCAACTGGAGCATGGATCAAATGTAAACCAAAGAGTTACCTTCTCTTTAATTTATCAATAGCCTGCACCAGACACCTTAAATTAGCATATAGTTAACTGGTGCTGTACTTTTAACACCTTCTAACAACCTCACCCGATAATTGTGATGTTCTCACTGATCTGCGTGAAAATGATAGGAAGGATTTGTGGATCATGATGAAGTATAATTTATCTTAGTTTGTGGCAGCGATCGACACACACAGTATGTTACTTGATTGTTAAAATCCTGTTAAAAGACAGCAAAAGCCACATAAATGATCATGAAGTAATAACGCTGTCGCACATAAGAATAATATTTCTAGATATGATTAGAGGACTAGAGGATACAGCTTATCAAGAGTGTCTGAATTCAACTGAAGTCTGTAGCGTTGAATGACATGGCATTATGACCAGTGATGTGTTCACTTACTGATATACTTGCATGTGCATTTGAATGGTGATTTGATTGCTTAGCATAGAAAAAAAGTCAGTAATTATGAATCTTTAAACTGAAATGAGCGGAAAAACATTAATTAGCATGGTGATTTCTACCTCTTACACTAAACCTCATCTTACTCCTTCAAACAGCATTAATAGTTCAAAGCGTGTTGATCAAATGTCAAAAATTTGCAAAAGAAAGATTCTTTTAATCTGTTAAACATTTTGAGTTGAAGCAACATCTTAATGATGTATCTGTGCCCCCAAACCACCAAAAAGTATATTTTATTACTGCTTGAATGTTTTCTTATTTCACAATCAAAACAATGTTGTTTACTGTGATGATTTTAGCCCAGATAATCACATTATGAAATGTATTTGAACGTGCCTACTTTGTGGTTCTGCCACAGTAAACCGAAAACAGACATTTTCTAAAAAGATTTGTTCCTTGGGGGTATTTTTCACACATTCGGAAAGTATACTTTAATCCAGCAGGTGGAATCCCTTCATGAAATTTATTTTTTATTTGTGTGCCATCCCAGCACCTTGGATAATATTTTTAAGGTGACTATAGGGACATTAATATGCAGCCGTGTCTCAGGTTGGCCCTCGTTCTGCCTGTGTTTCCTTTCCATCACAACCTTCTCAATTTTGACAAGAGCCAGTCAGTCTAGTGATGTGCTGCCAAGCTCAGTGGAACACCTTCCAACATGCCTTTCATTTAGCCAAGTTTGCTTCCATCAGACCACTATACACTCTCTGACTTCTTTTGATGGTGCACACACACACACACACACACAGGCAACCACATTTGGGTGACGGCTAAGCGAAAGTCACCTTGTCTGCATTGTTTTATGTTTCCACTGCCACGCTCAGGCTGCTGTTCCTCCAGTCATTACCACATTGGTTAATGCATTGCTGGTCCATCCAACTGCTATGACACTGACTTTTTCTTTCTCAGAGACACATACATAGTGCATACATTTCTATCACTGACCCAGCCAAGCTTGTACTGCTCTGTGAATTAATAGCCAGTGTTGGGAAACGTCTTTAAAACTCTAGTTTACCAAACTACCAGCTACTTCACAATGAAAAAATTGTTAAAGATCGTGTAAAGCAACAATAAATCTGTTCTGAGTTTGTCACCCCACTGAAACACGTGTATTAACCACACAGCCAAATTTGAATGATTAAAAAAAGTCACTAAGTACTGTATATAAAATTAGGTCTCAAAATCATGAAAATGAGCAGTTTTCTTTGCTCTGAAAGAGGGCGTGCCCGCTCAGCAGTCTTCGTGTCAAATACCACTACAACCTGACAATAAACTGAAATATGGACGCTCCATCTAGCAGCTTTACTGGACAAGTACAGACATGTTTGAGCCACCAGAGGACAGTGACTGGATGGTCTTTTGTTTTCTTCTGTGTCGGGTTGCTGGAACTGAAGTGAGCTAAAGTGAACAGCAGGGCTGACTTCGACTGAGAGAGTCACTTAAGTACATATGTAACTGTGTTGAGGGGAATATGGCTGTGGCATGTCACTGAGCCATGTTTCAGGTCCGCCCAAAAAATCCTGAGCACAGAAATGTGAACAACAGTCTACGGATCCAACTCCACAGTTCAGTATAGTACTCAGTGTTCTTAGCAAATATGTTCCAACATGTATAATGTGTTTATTTCTTTACAAAGACTTTAAACTTGCCTACATCTTGACTACACTCCAAAAATGCACCTTGTCACACTGTAAAAGTATATGAAAGTAGTTCATTTACATCCAAAGTACATCACAGGAAATGATCTCACTCTCGGGGTGGAATCACATATTGTTACACAGAGGTTCAACTGAACTGACACTCAGTAACGTGTAGGTGGTAGGGTCACATCTAGCAACATGCTATCTAACTAGCATGCTAACGATTGATGCAGATTACCTGTCGCTTTTGCAGGTCCCCCAACATCCTGTAACCATCTATGAAATGTGTTGCAAACAACATTTCAGTCAAATAGCAGGTGATTGTCATTAAATAGCTAATGTATTGTACTAATATATTGGTTCAAACAGAATACTAATACTATGAGTATTAGTATTCTGTGTGTTCTGTATGTGCAGTATCCAAATCCCAGATACCATATCCAAATCATAATATTAAAAATATACATATACTGTATATATATATATAAAAATGTTTGAGGAAACAGTATTATAATGAAGTACTGTAGTGTTGCAGAGATGACACAGCCTAAAAATCCTGTTCTCCAGATGAAAGAAAACATCTTTGTTTGGTGCAGACACCAACAAATATTACATAATCACAATTTTAAGATTTTTTTTCTCAGTAAAAATGAAAATTGTAATGCAAAAATGATCATTCCCACTTGTATCGCAATCGCAATTTTAAAAAGAAATTGCAATATGAGTTTTTACCACATATTGCAGTCCTACTAGTGATTGAACATGTAGTTGACTTCACCTCAACACTGTAAATAACCAACATATGCTGAGCTTTCACTTCACTCAAATGTGTCTGTGATCATTAAAATCCAAGCTGTTTGTTTTGTCTCAGGAAAACTGGCTGCATTGATCATTGCCTTACAGACTGTGATGATCGTCTCACTCTACCTGTTTGTATAATCAACAAATTATAGATGAGCAGATACATTAATGTTCCACCTGGTGTGCAGTGATCAAAAAGGACCACAGCATACACCCAGTGATGAAAATTCCCCATCCTAATGTATTGAATTTCAAGCCATTTGTGTATTTACATTTGTGCTCTTGCAACACAGAAGGATTTGTTGATCCGCAAGCTTTGGCAGCCATGGAAGTTGGTCCAGCACAAAGCATGAAACATAAATGAGTGCTGGGGTCAGTACTGCAGGTTGGCCAGCTCTGTATGGGTTTTGTAGGTAGTGCACTCTAAACACTGCCAACACATTAATGTGAGGTTGGTAGCTATGTTACATAACCTAGATTCTGGTCATCAGGGAAATGTTCCTGGACCATTTAAACGAGGGAGAGACATTTCTATTTTTCCACAAAGCTAGTATTTGCATCAGTATGTTGCTTAGTAATAAATTGTTAATCTGTAATTACAGAACTGTAAAAATACTCTACATGTTAGGTCAAATTGTTTGTATTTGACTCCCCCGCTGGTAGTTTAGTCCATACCAAGTAGTAGTAGTACTGCTTGTTGGGACAGGCAATGTGGCTGCTGCTCTGTGTGCTGGTGTTGCAGTAAATTCCCACACAAAGGCTCGCCTGAGCCTCCTCATTCATCAGCCAGCGTAGGCAAATATAACACACCCAATGTGATTATAAGGAGAGTAAATCTAATATACAGCTTTTGTCCTCTCTGGTAGCCTTTCAGTATAATGTTAATGTTAGTGTGTCAGCTTAACACTTTCATTAGATAAGTTGTTTAGCCTACGTTGTATGATGTTGGCTTGTGTTGCTGCACCAGCTTCTACCTCCACTTAGATCAAAACAGAGTAAAACCCTCTGAACCCACTGAAAGCACACACAGCTACACTAGACTGGCTATTCACACTGGTTATTGGTTTTACAAGCTTTTACATGAACTAAGCACCCTGTTACTAAAACTCCCAAGATTAAAAAAACAAAGGAAGGAAAAAAACCGTAAGTATTAACACTTCCACCTATCTTAAATAGTCATGAGGCCTTGGAATGACACTAAAGAATCACACAGAGTTCCATATTTTGTGAAGATATCTACACCTTCCTTTAAAGGTGAAATATGTAATATATTTGCTGTAATAAATCATAAAATGGCCATGATATGCCATCGGAGATTTTAAGTGAACATGCTAAATTAAAATAAGGATTTCTCTGAGAACAGCGCTAAAGTCAGCATGTTCTCCTTTGAAATTTCAACTCCAGAACAACTTTTTTAGTTTGCCTGTTTGTTTGTTATAGTTAAAAATGAATGCTGAATGTTGGCTGAATGAGTTAAGACTCTTTTTTTTTTTTTTTTGGAGTCATAAGAAATCATTAATACTCTTTTAGAAGATGAAGCTTATTCTAATAGTCAAATTGAGCAATATCTGATTTACACTGATCATGATATACATTTTACATTCATAAAAAAGGTATGCAAACTGATTAAAGATGGATTTATCAGTTATTTTTGGCCATTTGGGGGCAGAACTCCATAATAAACCAAATATGACATATGACAGCCTCACAAAGTTGATATGGCTAAAAGTTTACCAAATAGTTGCTTTTTCACACATAAGCAGACATGGAGTGAGATTAGCATCCATTGGAGTTGTGTATCAGGCTACCTCATGAATGTAAGTCCATATTTTAGTCTTCACCAACTCCCTACGAATGTTGGTGAAGTTCTTTAGCTCCTAAATGCTTCGCTACATTCATCAGCTAATTGCAAACTCTGTTTTTCTGCTTTTGGCGTTGGTCGGGTGGTGAACATCTGGTTTGTCTGAATTTTTTCCACTGAAAGCAGTGGCGTGCTGCTTTTGGTCTCAACAAAAAAATCTGGCTCTTTTATCTGCGGAGTGTTCCACTACGTTCATCTGTGAGAACTTTTGTCTGTCGCTGAAAAAGGCTTTGTGTCTGAAAATTGCTGCCCACACAGCTGGAAACGAAGCTGATGACAGCAGTGAGAACCAAAAAAATAAAGCCAACAAAACCAAAAAAACATGAGCCGAAACCTGCTAAAATGCCCCACGGTGCAGGTCGGGTTATAATTCCAATTGTATGATTTCATCAATACAAACAACACTTTCCACATTGCCTGCTGTCATTTGACTCATTCTTCATATGAAAATATTGATTAGTGCAGTTTTAAAAGAGTGTGTAAGATTTAGTGTCTAGCGATGAGCTTACAGATTGCAACACTTCGCCACACAAATTCCCATCCATGCATGTAGAACAGTGATAGTCAGCCTCAGTCCTGAGGGCCAAATCTGAGCTGTGATAGGGTGCTGGGTGGCGCTCCAACCATTTTCTAATTCACAATTGAAATATATTGATTGACGCTGAGAATTTTTTTAGTTTGTTCCTACCAGTTAGTAAATGATCAATAATGTCCTAATGGCTGTTGCTTGGAAAGCATATTAGCCTGCATACGCTAAGAGAGCTTAAATATGCTGTTCATTCTATTCCTGGCAGGAACCGCTCATGTTTATGGTTTATGTTTATGAATAATTCCAACATATGAGAGATTGCATGATGGATGAGGTTCCAGCTCTCTTTAATGTTTTATAATCTTTTTCAAATGTAACAAAACATTTACAATTAAAATGCAGTTGCAGTTAAATGCAGTAAAATATCTGATTAATCTGTCAATCCTTGCACCAAGTTCATTCAATTTGAAAATAGCTATTTTTTTTCAAAGGAAAACTTCAGATTAAAGGGTTAGTTCACCCAAAAATGACCCAACATACCAAGGTGACTAAAAAAATGTTATTTACACAATGTTTTTAACCTGAATCTTCACTGCAGATTCTTAGCTTGGAGCCACGTTCACGTGCACATGCACACTGTCTGAACTGTGGTGTGATGGTGTGCAAACGGCATGCTGGGGCTTTAGGAGTCTTGATTACACTGGACGAGCAGTATGGAGGCATTTTATGTTTTTATTCTGTTGGTTTTTTTAATGTTTGAAAACTGGTCACCATTCATTTCCACTGTTTGGGAGATTCTGTGACACTGTTTTCATGTGAAACTCCAGCAGTGTTTTGCAGACAAGCAAAACGAACCCGACCCTGAATCAGCATGAGGGTGAATAGATAATGACCGAATTTTCATTTGTGGGTGAACTGTCCCTTTAAGATGAGCTATGGACCTTTAATGTTTATTCTTTTAATATGATATTTATTATTAATGTTTCTTTATTAAGTGGCCCTTGGCCTTCTGTCAGTTTGTAAAAGTGGCCCCCAGGTAAAGCAGGTTGAGTATCCCTGTTGTAGGAGAAAGCTGTGGTGGCTGCAAAACTCTCTGGAACCAGAGTTTGTTTTTTTCATTCTGGGCTACTGTATAAACATGGCAGCGCAACATGATGGCCTGTGAGGAAGAGGACCTGTGCTCTCTGTAGATATAAACAGCTCATTCTAAGGTAATGAAAACACAATGATTCTTATTTTCAGGTGATTATACACCTGTCGAGAACGTAATTATATTCCGTTTCTGTCATATTCTGCCAATAAATCCCTGTAAATCTTACTCACCGGACCTTTAAGGAGGCATCAGCGCAAATATTTGCATATTTTCATCACGGGCCGTAATGCAGAGGCAGTTGTATCTCCCATGTGTTTCCAATATTATCCGAACGAGCGTGACTCAGCGTGAGTTGGCCCTTGAGAGAGAGA
>JAJHUR010085092.1:0-28246 GCA_027495735.1 Lutjanus campechanus | reverse complement strand
ATAAAACCAGCTAATATCCCTTTAAGAAACATTATTTTATTTTCTGTATTTGTGTTCTTAATAACTCTGTGAAATCTTTATTTAGGAAGGGCTTCAAATAAGCTCTATGAGTTTTTTGCCTCTCCCTCTGCTGTATATTATTTATCATATTTTCCATTTTTGTGTATATTTTTTAAACTGTGCAAAATAAAAACCTGAAAAAGGTTGAAATACACTCTGTCATTTTTGTCACATTGTTCTCATGTCTTATCTTGCAGACTCTCGCCTTGTCTTACATGTGTGGAACAATTTCAAGGTCTGTTTTTGCTTCTTACTCAGGCAACGCACCACAATACACAAACACATTTTGATAACGATGTATTAAATCCTGTTTGAATCACTGTGTGTGTCTTTTGCAGCTATTATGAAACCAAAGCGGTGTTCCTCGCCATTGGAATAACAGCAATAGTTTGTACAGCTGTCACAATCTTCTGCTTCCAAACCAAGGTAGATGGAGATGTAAACTGCGTCTCTCTGTAGCTCAGTAGCCCGTGGCTTGTCAGAGGATGTCTTTGTTGTCAGTGTAAAAGAACGCCTTTGTCTCACATTACAATGGGGCACTGAGTTCTTTTAAATATTTATGACATTTCGGGATAAGATGTGAATCCAACTTCTCCGTCTGATGCAACTGGAGATGAATCTGTTACATTTTTTGGCTGCTACATGACACATCCTCCCCACTTTTATATATATATATATTTGAATCTAATTCTGATCCTCTTTCAAATTATCTTCACTGCTCTTTCATGTGCCTTCAAGCGCTCAAACTTCACTTTCATCCGGTTAATGACTTGTTTCTCATCACAGGTGGACTTCACCTCCTGCGGGGGATTTCTCTGTATTGCCGCCGTTTTGCTCATGATCATTGGGATTGTTACAGCCATCGTCCTCTCCTTCCAATATGTGAGGGCTCCTCGGTCAAATTCTTTAATTTATTCTCTCTCTACTCGTGTTTCTCGGTGTGAGGAGCAGCAGCTCAGTAGGGCGTATCTGTGTGGCTGATTTCACATTCAGAGGCCTTTCTTATGTCACTCAACAGGTCCCTTGGCTGCATATGCTCTACGCTGCAATCGGAGCCATCGTTTACACTCTGGTGAGTCTGCACTCGCATGAATTTAAGGGGAGCATTTGAGCTTGGGTATTAGAAGGTTGTTGTTAAATAATAAGAGGCGTAACGGTCCTTTCACCCTGGTTTACACAACTGTTCACCAGACCTAATAACATGCTGACAATTAGCTATTTCGAGAACCTTAGGTCCATCAGGTTTGTCTTGATGTTGGTGCTCGAGGAAGAAATAAAGGGACACATTTACTCCATGCCACAAAAGATTAATAGACAATATTTCAATCCCACTTTTTATACATAATGTAGCTCAGTGGGCTGACAGGCTGAGCGACAGTACTCAAACTCAACTCAAACTTTATTTATAGAGCACATTTCATGCACAACACGTAACAATCGAAGCAAATGCAAGATAAATATGCACATCAACGAGTGTGCAGTTACACAAAAGTCAGTGCAAAAATATACAAATATCAAGAATATACAAAACACACACCCACATGCACATGTCAAAGATAAACAAAACATAAATACATACACATGCACAAAGAACTTAGCCACAGGCTGTTGTGAAAAGTAAGGTTTTCAACCCGGTTTTCAAAGTGCGCGCAGTAGGAGCTTCTCTCAGGTCCTGAGGGAGGGTGTTCCATCTACTTGGGGCACAGAAACAAAAGGCTGCCTCCCCTGTTTTAGTATTTATATGAGGAACGGTTAAAAGATGAGAAGAACCAGACTTCTTATTGATTTGTTTGTATTTAGCGGGACTTTAATGTACTGAGGTGCGAGGCTGTTTAAGGCTTTTTATACCAGCGACAGAATCTTGAAGTCTGTTCTGGTTTTGACTGGGAACCAGTGCAGAGATTTAAGAGCAGGTGTAATCTGTTTGTATTTTCGGTGTGGTGAACCATTCAGACCCTACAGGGTGATAAACATTCAAAAAACATTGACAAGGCAATGAATTACACAGCAAAATATACACAGAAACACAATGATACAACTATCTATATATATTTTCTATGCATTTTTTCTGTATAATTTATTGAATTGTTAATGGTTTTTGAATGTTTATCACCCTTTGGGGTTTGAGTGGTTAACTACACCTGCTGTTGCACAGCTTGGCTCCTAATTGAGGTGTGTGATTTATAAATATGGGTGGGATTCCTGTTGTTGGGACATTCTGTCCTGATGAAAATCCAAGCAGGATCAAAACTTTGTCAGTTTTGTGGCATGAATTAAATGTGAAACTGTTTCTGACGGCCTTGCACCTACGTGATGATGTACGTATAATTATTCTCCCACTGCGGTGCAAGATGAAAGGCCATGAAATCAGTAAAATCAACATCAAATCAACAGGAAATTTAAATAAATCAATTTATGTGATATCTTGTGAAGTAAATTGATGCTTTGGTCTGAGAGTGATGCAAAAGGGAAAGACCATAGAGTGTCCATCGTGGAAATGGTTCATTCTCTGGGGGTTTTGAACATGATCAGTAAATTTCACGGCAATTTTCCAGGCAATGTTGCTCTGTCTCTCTGCTCCAGGATGGAACATCCCAACGATTCTTGGATAGATTTCCATAAAATTTGGTGCAGACATTTATGATTCCCAGAGGATGTATCCCAACTGACTTTGGTGATCCTCTGACTTTTCCTTTAGCACCACCAGGAGATCACTACTTTCACTTTTCCAGTAAAATATCTGAACATCCAGCTGAGGGATTAGCACAACATTTTGCACAGACATTCAAGATTTCCAGAGGATTTATCTGAAACGTTTTCACATATCCACTCCAAACAACGTTCTGAGAATCAGGCTGGAACACCGTCTGAATTTGCCCTTTCACATTTGTGGCACAAAACAGAAGACTGTCTGCACCACAGATGCTCTCACATGTTGGAAGTGTATGTTTTAGGCGAGGGGTGGTGCCTGCAGAGCGTGCAGGAGTAGGAGCACTCATCTGTTATGATGACGGTTTGTGCATTAATATCAATACACACAGTCACAAAATTGAATAGCTGTAATGGAAGTGGAGAAGGGGGGCAGTCCAACTCCTATCCTGTCCATCAGGAGAGACACTTCTTAGTGCACTGAGTTTAGAACTGAACTATGAGCAGGACATAGACCTTTACTGTCTCTGACTGTCAGGAAATCTGATGTTTGAAGATCACAGATGATAAAAAAAGTCATTAAAATGTGAGACAGAAAAGGAGTTTGAAGCAGCTACACACTTGCTGTGAATCCTGGGGACATTGACCTGCTCTACTCACACATGTGGCTCACCCGGACTTTGGACCAGGAAGCTGGCTCCTCCTGGTAGTGTCTCGACAAGAGCAGAGTTGTAATCCATGTTTGAAAGAGGCTTTAATGACCTTGGTGGTGCCTTGACCTTTTCTTTAGCCTTAGGAGAGGAGAAGTTCATGTTTTTGTCTGTTTTGAGTAAAAGGTCTCAGCAACTATTGAATGCGTTGCCATGAAATTTGGTTCAGACATTCATGTTTCCCTCAAGATGATTTGCAGTGTCTTTGTGATCGTCTGACTTTTCCTCTACCGCCATCATCAGGTCAAATTTGAATGTAACTAAACATCAGCCTCAGCTGTACTTTTCTGTATGTTTCGTGCTAAACCACATTATACTAGTGAAAGAAAGAGTCAAGAAAGACAACAAAGGCAGGCAAACTGATGTTCCTTCTTTCTTACAGACCATTGTGCTCTCTTCTCATTCTCTGTGCTAGTTTTTAGTATACAACACGCAGCTTCTTATTGGAAACCGGGAGCTGGCCATCAGCCCAGAGGAGTACATCTACGGAGCGCTCTCTCTCTACATCGACATTGTTCACATCTTCCTCTTCATCCTCCAAGTCAGTGGAGCCGCTACAGAATAAGAACATGGTCAGAGCACACCTTGTTGTCTACTTCTTGGACTTAATAGGAACTATTGTGTTTGTGTTTTATTAAAGCTGCTACAAGGAACTTTCATATTGTTGATTTTGGAGCCCCCTGTGGACAAAAGTGGTAATGTTTCCACCGTAATAACCACAAAATATCTCAAGAATAAAATTATCTTTTAAAAAAAATCTCCTCCTGCTTCCTTTTAACTGGCTAACTTACTACTCACTGTAACTTTGCCTGATGTCACGGAGACTGACCCAGGGTCCGCCATTAAGAATAACTTTATAGAAGTAGCCAATCTTGTCTCTGATGGTTTCAGTTAAAAACTCCTTGTAGTAGCTTTAAACATAATGCTATGTGTACATGTGTGTCACTTAGTAATTTCAACACTGATAGCTTTTAACTAAACATCCTAAATAGTCGTTTAACTATATGTATGTTTATTTTTTACAACAGTAACACTTGAGCACTTTGACACAGTCTTGCACTGTATTAAGCAGGGCGGTGAATTAAGTCTTTCACTTACCAAACTGTGAATAAGGAGAGAAACTAAAGTTGCCTTCTGTATATTATATATTTTTTTGTCTCTCCCTTGTGTTTGAGCAAGTTTTATTGTAGTAGATCATGCATGCTTCATGTAGCCACGAGAGATGACACAGTCTCTACTGGGAGGGACGCAAAATGTTTAAACAATCTGTGAGTTTGAGGACGAAAACTTGCATCGAACGCATCATTCATGAATCCAGAAGCAGTACACACAAAAGAAATCATTCAGAAGTGGAGAGCAGGTTATTGATGGTTTTAGAACATTTTTTATTGTTTGTCTTTAGTCCTCTAATTACATACAAAACACCTGGAGTTACAGTTAGGGACTGTGATCATTAGTCCTAAGTCTATGCTGGTATTAGGATGGACTCAAGTCTGTAATAAGGTAGTTTTATTACATTTCCATAGAAAAGAACTTAGACAAACACTGGCTTGTTGATTAAAACACGGATTAAGTGTGTGCGGCTTTACAGCAGCTTCCATAAACCACGGGCCAACTCCTCCGTCTCTGTTATGCATCTGTTATTTGTTGTAGTAAGACAACTACAGTATGTACACCAATCAATAAAGTACATCCTACTGCTGCAACCGCCTCATTCTGTCTTAATGGTTAATCGTAGTGGCACGTTAGAGTCACAGGGTGGCACTAGCTCCTTATACCCTCTCCCTTTCTTTCTGATTGTGGATTAGTATTTGTTTCCCTATCACCAAAATATCTGTGTGTTAGTCCACTGATGACTGGGTCTGTCCATGTGGCGGGGTTCAAGGTGTCAGGCGCTTGGGGTCACGTGGGAACATGGAGGTCTGACGCACGTTGTGGAGTCCCAGGTACAGCATGCAGACTCTCTCCAGACCTGGCGGGAGGGCGACATTTCAAGTCACTCAACAAATCTTTAATCGTGCCATTAAAAACCTACGAGTCACCGAGGGCCATGTTCACATACAGATAGAGGTTGTGTTAAGACTTTTAGACGGACAGTGTTGAAAAATATTCTGTCATAATCTATTTTTACCCGACATTTAATGTTTTTATGATAATGACACATCGCCTATTTAAGACACGGTACCTCCGGGGTTCTCGGAGTTAAATTTAATATTTTTTAAGACCTTTTTAATACCACTTAGGAAAGAAATTTAATGCCAACCTCACGGCCATACTGGCAAAAGTATGAATAATGGAAAGTCAGTATGGATTTTTAGTCTTAAAAAACAATTATTTACCAAGTACCTGACTTTAGTAAATACTCACATTCATATTGCCTGAAATAGGCTTTAACCCACTCATATTTTGGATTCTGCTGCCACTCATAGGTTCTTATTCAATATAAAATAAATGCTTTTTAAAAATATTGCTTTATAATTTCAGATCAAGAGTAGAATTTAATATTTTAAAATATAACTAAAGTAAAGCAGTAAAGCAGCAACAGTAATGTTTCCAACAACAAAGTCAACAATACCTGACTGGAAACAAATCTAAAATGTCAATAAAATCACATTCCTGGCATCAAAATACTGAGTGAAGTTTGAAGAATGAAGGACACAGACATCAGTCTGTATAATCCTGTCTCCTGTCCTCCTTCCTCTGCTGTCGATGTGATTGACTGCCTACAGTTTCTCCTGATAGAGAGAGAGGAGGGGCTGCTGTGTCTCAGCCAGCAGCTGAGTTTACAAGATTTTGCCAAATTTAAAGGTTCGTCGCACACTAAGCTAAAGAGCTAGCTTGCGTTGTAAACACAGAAGATGAGAGACGTCAGACAATCAGAGTAAAACACTTTTCTCTACACGTTTACGCTTGTTGAACAGGTGTAGTGATGAAGTATTGGGGGTTTTAGTCGCAAAGTTTTATCGCACTTATTTACTGTAACGAGTGTAGTAGCCACTTTTCATGTCAACAGTGGAGGTCTGCTGACAACACGAAGCTCTGCTGCTGGCTGATAAAAGCAGTTTAGCCACCTGCTTGTCCTTCATCCTTCATCGTGTTTGTTCACCTTGTTTAACAACCACATGATAATTACTGGGCTCAGTGTTGCCAATGACTTGGTGACTTTTCAGACCCTCTTAGTGGCTTTATTTCTAAAAAAGGCAACTACCGACAAATTTAGAGACTTATTCAGGCCATTAGTTATTAAATTTATTATATTGTAATTCATTCCCTTGCATGCTGCTCAGAGTAGTGCAGTCCATGACTCTCCTGCCAACAGCGCCCACGTCTCTCCCTCTCCTCTTGCGCCATGCCCCAGGCAGTCAGGTGTGGCGCAGGGGCAGGCAGGTTTTGAGTTTCTCTCTCACTCTTTCCCTCCAGATCACTGAATCCAGTTTATTTGATCTTCTCCCTGTCTTTTATGATTTTTTTTTTTTAACTTGAAATATATGTTGTCCCTGTCGTGAGTTTGGGATTATTTGGCTAAAAAAATCCTCTTTTACAGTATATGGCTGAAGGTGATGTCTCCCTGGCTGCAACCTAAAACCACCATTTTCCTGTCAATGTTGTTAAAGTCAGTGACAGTAAATATTCAGTTAACACGACCTCTGCATACGGTATATTATTAGAATATTCTTTAAAACAGATCATCTGCGGGTCCCCACAAAATCAGACTTACCAATGCCTCCACCGCCGTGTGGGGGGGCGCCATACCGGAAGGAGTCGATGTATGATTTGATCTTCTCCAGATCTGTAGTATCATAAAAAGAAAAAAAAAAGGTTCAATTGTGGAGAAACATGGACTCACTTTAAACTTTTTGCTTTCGTCCTCTAACATTTACAAACCATCAATCCTACTCATTGTAATTCAACCTGCTCCCCACCAGAGGGAGACAGAAATCATGTGTAAATCACTTATTGCAACCTTTAACAGAGCCATCCCCCCCCTCTCTCCTCTCCTCTTACCAATCTGGTGATGGACGGCGCGATCAGTCAGCAGCTGAGCATCGTGGATTCTCTGAGCTCCAGACAGGATCTCCTCTCCCCTCATGAACATGTCATACGAGTTGGAGTATTTCTGGATAAAAACAACAACAAAAAAATGTCTCTTATGAGGTCAAAAATCCAACAGACAAAACCTTAAGACAGACACACAGAGACCTGGGAAGTTAAAACAAGGACTGCGAGTTGACAGTGGCAGCACTGTCTGGATCAAGACAGGACTGAACAACTCAAGAAAGAGCAGAAAACACGGTGAAAGCACTCTCCATACAGATGATATATTTAAAGGGATAGTTTTGATTATTTGAAGTAGGGTCAGAGTCAGCATCTACTTATCTACTTAAAAATAAGCCATCTAAAAAGGAATCAAGTTACGTTATATTTAGAACATTTTCATATTTCCCTTGCGGTCAGACAGCCTTTCGTTATGTGAGCTAAATGTCACCATCTCTTGCTCAACAAGACTCCACTGTCAAAATCAGTCATTTTAACACACAGAACAAGGGAGCTGCTGGTGTATCACTGCCTTGATCCGTTTGTTTGTGTTATTGTGCAGTGTTTTAAAAGGTTGGTTTTGGATTCACCAAAATCACACAATAACACAAACAGATTGAGGCATCTGTACACCAGCAGCTCCTGTGTTGCTCAAAGTAAAATTACTGATTTCATCAGTGGACTTTGGTTGAGTGAGCAAGAGCAATATTTGGTGGTGGACAAAGTGGTGAAAATATTCCAAATATAGTGCAGACTTAAATTGATATAAGTCTTTTTTTAGATGGGTCTTTTTTTGGAGTGGTTAAAATATGTTTTGCACTGCTTAGCTTCCATGCTGGTGCTCCTCTTTGCTTCTCCAAACCAGCATCTATTGTAGCTAATACACTGACTATGTAATGCCTTATAGAACCCCACTGCAAATATAATCTGAACTATCCCTTTAACTAAGAAAATATATAAATTAACAGTGTGGTGGCGTTTCTGCGACCCTGCTACAAGGTTTTTCAAGAAACTACAGTATTAAGTCACATTCTTCGTGCCCAAACTGCAGGGAGCTTTACATGTGCAACCAACTCCACTGTGGTGTTTATCAGCCAGAATATCCAGCGAACGACAGACGGCTGAAGAGTCTCTGGCTTATCTTTGGCTCTCTGGTCTAAATGCAAGTTCACCACAGGTCAATCACAAAACTCATTTGCAATAATTTACATAACAGTTGTCACTGCACATTTGTCAGCTAATAACTGTGTATGTGTACTGTACACTGTGTGTATGAGGAAGTGACTTACAGGGTTGTTTGGATCAGGCATCGTGTAGAAGGGTCTAACAGCCAGTGGATACTTATCCAGCACATAGAAGTCAGTGTCATACTGAGAAAAGAAGAAGAGTTGATGCAAACAGTCAATAGTTGCCAGATACCTGTGGATGGATCTTTTACTTTATATAACAGAACAAAAGGATCACACAATGAACGATGTGAAATAAAGATTTCTGTCATGGTTGCAGGTCACTACCATGCCCTGCACTGCATCTACATCTTCCTCGGTACTACAGGCTTCATGTTTTAATGATGTTTCTGTCAGTTCTGCCTTCGCCAGCTCTGCTCAGATGTTTTTGTCATGTGCAGGCAGCCTATGGTGCTTAACTCAACCTCCAGAAACACCAGGTGGAAAATTCTGGAAATGCTCACTGTGTCGCAGGTGTTGTAACATGATAATTAGATCACCTTGGTTTTTGCAGGGTTCCTACACCTTCTCCAAAGTCAAATTCAATCCGATTAAATTCAATTCATTCTTTCAAGCATTTTCAAGGTGCCTTTTCAAGCTTTTCCAGCACCTTAGAGCTGTGATAAATAACATACTTATACACGCTTTATTTACAGTACCACTCTCATTCAAAGCTTTTTCATTATTTTTTATTATTTTTCTACATTTTAGGTTAACACTGGGGGCATCAAATCTATGGAATATGGAATTATATTGAATTATGTATTATATGAAATTATGTATCAATTAATAAAGTACTGAAAGCAAGGAAAAATGTTCTGCTTTGCAAGAATCTAAAATATAAAAGACTCATGTGCACTGTCTTGCATAATTGCAATCAAAGATTTAACACCATTGTTCTTAAAAGCAAAATGCATGTGCATGAGACAGCGTGTGAGTGTCTTTTTGCTTTTTATTTTACTCCCACAGTCTTCTCCTTCACAACTGTCAACCTACAAATGTGCGAAAGTTTTTTAGCCACCTTTTGCTTTGATGACCGTTTTGCATACTGCTGGTATAACCTGAGCCATTTCTTATTAAAAAAAACAAAAAAAACCAACACTGAATGAGAAGTGTGTCTTAAGTTTTGACTGGTACTGTATATTTGCTATAAACAACCAAAATTATGTTTCATCATAGCGTTCAACCAGAGGGTAACAAATTAAAGAAAAGCACAACCAAATTTAATGTTTCAAAATGTGTCACCTCTTTGTAAGTAGACCTGATATCCTACATAACCTGACTAAGCCAATATAAAACCATCACTCAAACAACTGCTGGACAAATAACTTCAAATTCAATAAAATCATTTTTATTTCTTCATCTAAAGAGAAAACAATTCAGTCAAAGCAATTTATTACAAAAGTTGTGCAATTACAGTTTCAAGCAGTTTCTAAGCACTTTTCAAACCCTGGAAACATCAAATTAAAACTCGAGTGTTTGGAGTGTCCTGCACCCGTAAGAAGCCTGTTTGTGGAGCACTCTGATGAAGGCCGACGGCTGATAAGTGCTGCAGCCCGTCGTGTAATAGCTTTCAAGAAAATACTTTTTAATACCACAAGTGTGACTTTTTTTTTCCTAACCCGACGACAGTTTTCAGCAGTCGGTGTCTGATCGTGCAATTATCCCGTTTTCACTCTTGACGTTCAACTCATTATCTTTGTAAATGAGGACATTTCTTCACTGATTTCTGGAGATTAAATAAAGGTTGAATGAAGGAATAATGAAACAGTTTTACATACCTTCTCCTTGACAAGACGGCCAAGCAGCTTTTCATTGGGCGTACTACAGAAAAAACAAAAACATATACTGATAAATGTATCTTATTGTATCACATTATTAAACTGTAACTTGCCTGCAAGTGAATATTATCATTTTTTAAATTCTCTTCTTGCATGTTTTTTTTGCCAACAGCATGATAAGAAAAAGTGTATTTCTAAACTGTGCTGTAAACATGTGATCAACACTGATCATGAGAATGACTTTCACCCTCAAGTGTGACTGTTAATTGTCTGCTGTTTCACTTCCTCTCTTCCAACTTGCGTGAAATTTTATTTCTGCTTTTATCAAATGAAATCATCTGACCAAATGTGTGGGATGTGACACTCAGGGCGTGTGATGTATTCTGACCTGAGGTCGTCCTCGTCTCCCATCTCCACCCCGGCCTCGCGCAGCATGGCCACGCCCTCCGTGTACTCCAGCCTCAGAGTGGGCTCCAGGAATTTGAAAGGCTCGCTGGGGAACTGCTTGTTCACCGTCTGGATCTCTGTCTGGAAGCTGAAGCAAACGCACACACACACTTTTTTAAACCTCCTGACCAGGTTTTCAGAATTCTTCCCTACACAGCGACAAATGCCAGACAGAGGCCTTTGTTAGTTGACAAATGTCACAGCCCACACTGGTCAGTAACTTTGAAGGAGAATAATTTCATATTGTACAAGTTTCTTACAGTTTTGTACTAGTGACTGAATTTCATTATCCTGTCACTTCTTGGCAGAAAATATATGTATGAATGATAGAAAATGTAGTTATTTTTAAAGACCAGATCTAAAGAGATTAAAAATATGAATATTTCTAAAAGAGTTGGTTTATATTCATCTTTTAACAAACTTTCCATAAGTCCATTTCTACAGACTCTGCCTGGGGAAATCAACAACAGTTCAGAGTGTTGTTACATTTAAAAAAAAAGGTAACCAGGGGAACCCCAGAGCATTTACAAAAAACGTTTCATACATGCTAAAATATCTGATTAATTTAATTATTTTAACAGAAACAGAAATCCCTAATAAATCCCTAAAGGGCCTGAAATCTCTGACTGAAAATATCTGTATTTGTGCAATAGTGTACCCCTCTTATTTTATTTTAATCAAGTTTTGAATGTGCTGCTGAATGTTTGTATATTATCCTTTTGTTAATAAAAAAAATAATAATGGTAAAAAACAAAGAAAGAACAAGTACAAAAGAAGAAGTTTACATGAAAGTGTTTGATGATATTGTGCACTCTGTAACAGTCTAGGAGATGTTCAGATCAGGCAGTTGGTACATTAAGTGCCTCGTTAGTGAAGGAAAGAAGAAAGGAAAAATAAAAGGTCACGAATCCTCAAGGTAACGTTAAGTCGCAAAGTGCTGTTCCATTCTATTTATACCATCTCAGACTCAGACCCCTGCACCCTCTCACATTAAAGCTCTACCAGGAGACGTCAGGTAAGTCTGTGAGGGTTCAGGGCTGATGGCTTTGGTTGGGGCACTGGGACTGGGCCTAAATCACAACTAGAGACACTATTAGAAAGGAGGTGAACATTGGGCTGAAAGAACATAAGTTAAGATTCTCTCTAAAAAAAAAAAGGAACAATAACTATAGTAGAAGTAACATAAAACAAGTGGAGAGAGTGTGAGAGTGAAGAGAAGTTATTTCTGTCTGAAGTGCTGGTTCGTCACTCAAATGCTCACATGCAAATCTAATCACGTCAACGCACGACAGTCTGGAAAGTCATGAGAACAAAAGCCAAACAGCCCTGAGAAAGAGGAACTACGGCCACAAGTTGAAACTAAGCAACTGAGACTGACATTTACAGTTGTGAGAGAGGCTGCTAAATGCAGCTAGTTTGGCAGGAAACTTCATCTGACCCTGGCCTGATCTCTGGAACAGTACCTCTCGACATTTAGTTAATTCACTGATGAAAAGTTGTTTTTCTCTTTTCCTCCTTTGTAAAAACCCTTCTTCTCTTCTTGATAAATGTTCTAGCAATAACCTCCCATTAGTGCATCAGCCAAATCTCCCTTAATTTCCATTTTTCATTCACACTAACTGCTAATGGGACAAAAACCCAACAATACAAGCATGCAAGCAAAAAAAAAGAAGAAGAAAAGAATTAAATGGGTTAAAGCTCAACTTTGACCCCCTCTCTTTGGTTTACTTCAGTAACTTCAGTGCTGTGGAAAACACGGACCAGATTTCTGTGCCATATGTATATAATTCATGATGAAACTGGGGCTTTTATGACCTAGACTACCACAAGGAGGTAGACTTCACCGCAGTACAGCCTGAGGTCAGCAATCAAGGATGAGCTGACACTAAACTGCACATTAAGTTTTAAAATACATCATTTAGAGGCAGCCTGTACTGAAGCTCAAGAGGCTCTTCTTGCTTGGTGTCACATCCCGTCAATGCAGTTGTTCAATGGTGTTCAGCAGGCATATCAGAGCAAATAAAAAAAATACTACTGCTGTACCCGGAAACTTGAAATTCTGAGGGTTCCACGCATGAAGAGAGCTACAACTACCGCTTTTTAAAAATCCATTCATTCTGCTTTCACAGCTCTCTAGAGATGCTGCTCTGATTCAGACCACTAGGAGGCAACAAAGCCACGTCTTAACACTTTTTTGTCGGCAGAGTGAGTGGAAATAACACTTCCAACAGACAGCCAACAGCAGTGGCTGACAACACTTAATTTGGATTCAACAGCTGAAATAGTTTTTCTGAGAAATAAAATATTATGACTTTTGGCCCTCTGATGGATTTCCACCTCAGGAAAACGATCCTGTCAAAATTCACTTCTTGTACCGAGTAAGACAACAAAACTTGAGCCTCTACGGCATGTCAGCTGAGCCAATTTTTGGTGCAACTGTCGTTCACAGAAAGTTTGAGGATCACAATGTACAACAAGTCAAAACTCTCCATAGTATGAATCCTAATCTTACTGGTCTCTCAGGCCCTTGAAGATCTGCACCATGGTGTCAGTGATGGAGTCGATCACTTCGTGGTAATGGTAGTTGAAGGCCATCTCAATATCCAGACCCACAAACTCAGTCAAGTGACGGTGGGTGTTGGAGTCCTCCGCCCTGAAAACTGAGACGATGCAGATTTAATATCAATGTCTGAACAAAGTATATGGAAGGAAAAGTGGCAGATTGGACCTTTTATTCATTGTCATCTTATCCAGGGTGCACTGAATCCTTAGAAATGCGTCTGACCAGGACATAAACCAGAAGCACAGACTAAATTCAGCCTTGAAATGTGTTAATATCCAAGATTGTGCATCACTGAAACATATTTCATCACTAGGAAAGCCTTATAACAGGTCTATTTAATTACTTCAAGAGGACTGGATAAAAAAAAAAAAAATCAAAGTTAGGAATTTAAACGAGTAAAACAATGCACAATGTTTATTTTTTTCTCCTATTTTTTAGTTGTCACAATCTGAAAAGATTATGTATGAAAGGACAGGAAAAAAAAACAATCCAAATTTGTAATCATGGAGAAGAAATAGCTTGTTTTAATAAAAACAATGTTGCATTTGACATATTTTTAATTGAGTCTGAATCTCCAAAATTCCCTCTGCTTGAACCGCCTGAGACAATAAGTGTTTTTGCCTTTACAACAAACATAATCAATGAATGGGCTTATTAGGCATCTTACTGTTACTATATAGAGCAGCCATTCCCGAACTTAAGAATATCACAGCTAAAAACACACAGTTAGCAACTAAATCACAATTAAAAACTAAAAAACTTTTGTAGCCCACCAAAACATCTAATAAACAAGATATAAGATATAATTTTGGACCACAGCAGTACAATTAATTATAAATATTTGTGATTAATTTAAAAATTAAAACACTGAAATATATTTTATTTGTTCATTATCATTCACCAGTAGTACAGCAGTACTTTCACGGCCCACACTTTGGGAATTGCTGGTATACAGTATTTCTATTTCATCTTTCGGATTCTATTGTTATTCATTTCTTTACTGCACTCCATTTACGCTGCTACTTTTGTGCTGCTGCGTCAAATTGAATTTCCCCTTCGGGGGATCAAAAAACGTATGCCTTATCTTATTTTCATAAATGATCAAAGGGCCACGTTGAGGTCATTATAGATGCTGGATTAGGCCCTCGGGCCACCAAGCGAATAGGCCTCTCTTACAGATTATGCTAATCTTATTGCAGAGTTCTATACTGTAGGTGCTGTCATTTTATGTTTTAGTTTGATTTGTATCCCTTTATTATAAAGCACTTTGTAAATTCTACCTGATTTGAGTGCTATGAACTAAATCTCTAGAAATCCACTGACATCACAAGCAATTATGCTTTGCATGATGAATTAATGACATTACATGAACTACATACTCTATTTAAGTGAGTTCCATGATGACCTTAATGGAGGCCAGAGCTGAAACACACTGGTCTGCAAATAACGTTGTTCGAGGTACTACAAGTGCTGCAGGAGTGTTGCCTTTTGAGCTATTCTCCTCTTGTCTGTGCACCTTGTAAGCAGGTGACGTTGTGCCTGAAACCCCAACTTGCAGTACATATAATTAACCAGAGGAGAGCATTATGGCTCCACATAAAAATGACTGCTCTGGGCCTCCGTTGCGAAACACAGCGTCTTTCTTTCTCTCTGTTCTTTTAATTAACAGGTCTTCAGACAGGTGGAGCAGTCTTTACACATGCATGCAAACAGTTGATTAAAAGTGCGCCCACGTCCGCATACGGCTGTGTGAAGTGGAAATCAGGCACGTGCACATGCACAGAACTTCACAATGATTAAGATTTATAAAAGACAACCATGCATATGTATGTCTTTATAAATCTGTATGTGCATATTTCTGCTTCTGTATGCACACTGAGCTTTTGTGTAGAATCTACACAGCTTTTATGCATCTTGCCCCCTGCATACATTTACTGAAACAACCAAGAAAACAACACCGACATGACATCTGCTCCTCTGTGCTTAACACCAGCCTCGGGTTTACATCTGTTCGTTCCCTGGTGGATGTCTTTAGCTGATTTCAGACGGTGGCGCCATAGCTGAGGGGGCAACATTTTAACACAGTACTCATGGCTACTGGGATTTTGAGTTTGAGTTGATTCTCCTTACTTGCTGAATTGGCACGACTGTAACTAAGGCAACAGCAGTAAGTACTTTGTTGCTTTAGAAGCAGTGATGACCTTAAGCCCTTTGATTTCTCTGGTGGAGCTACAGAGAAGCAAACAAAGACCTCGGTACGGTCAGTGGAATACTGAACGTGCAAGATGCTCCCAAATGTTTTATTTTATCTTGGTGGAGCATCACCTTAAAAAACAGATGTAAGTAGTAAAGTTTTGTATGTTTTGCTGTTGTTGTTTTTATCTACTGTATGCACTCAATCAGATGGTGGCAGTCTTTGCTTACCTAAAGAGCTGCAGCTTCTCTTAAACTCAGTACAGCACCATAAAGTCTTTTACAAGTCCCATTGTGTCACTAACACACTAAGCTCTGCAGCAGCTCTGAACACAGTGAAAGCAACAGAGGGAGGTCTGTTAAACTTTAACAATCTAAATGCATTCGGAGCCATTTTAAAACTGTCATTTACGTTAATAGGGTCTACGATTTTCACGACACTCCCGCTGCTCGTTTTCGCAGTTTCCCCCAAAGTGAATGAAAATGTGTGAGGGGGACAGATGGGAGGCAAACTTACCTGGACCCACACAGAAGACCTTGTCAAAGTCAGCGCAGATGCACATCTGCTTGTAGAGCTGGGGAGACTGGGCCAGGTAGGCGCTGGTTTTAAAGTAAGACACCGTGAAGACATTTGCTCCACCTTCACTGGCAGCTGCAAATGGACAAAGACAATTTTAAGATGTAAAATGAGGGTTTTACTGCCCCACAGCACGTAATGACCATTAGCTGATGATGATATATGGCCTATAACCTGCTCAGTAGATGTTTGAGCTGATATCTAAATGGCCAGCTTACAGTAATAGCTCTGTTTTTTTTGCCAACAAGAATAGTTCTATGACAGCTTCGCGCCACTTGACTGCTGACAAAAGTCAATAAAAGTAATTGATTTAAACATTCGGCTAATAAAAACACTAAATGTCAGTTACCTGGCCTGGTTTTCAAAACAAACAAAACAAACTGTCCCTAAAATATGACCCAGGCCAGGCTTACATAACACATCTGCGGTTATCTTTTTTTTGACACAGACGTCAGAGGGCATTATCTGATATTCTCACACCGTCAGCAGTAGGGTGGGGGTTCACACGGCACAAACTGTTCACTGTATGTGTACTATATGGGTGTTGGCAGACAGGCAGGAAGATGCGGTTTTTGCAGAGAGTACACAGTGTTGATTTGCAGGTGCCGCCAAAACAAAAGAGCGGCAGTTTTTGAATTTTATTCGTGCCGGGCATTGGCTCTTGAAGAAAAGAGGAAGTGAGGGCGTCACGTGTTTCAACACATTTCAGACTGGAGTGGCACATGGTGGACTGTTGACTGAGGGTTTGTGTACAAGACTCATGTACTCTGTTGTAAGAAAAACAACAGTCTTTATCCGCCCATTATGACTCAAACGAGAAATGATTTTCGATCAAATTTGGTTCCTATTCACTTATATTCAGCTCTCATTATAACTATCAGTATCAGCACAGTAAATTAAAACTCAATTTAGGGTCATATACATGTGCCATCAGAGAGGCAACAGACAGTTTTCACTCCCTGAGACAAACACTAATTTCCTTTAGTGCACAGTAGTATATAAAGCCATTAAAACATGGAGTTCTTTACCACTGTTACTGCCTAAATGAACACAGGAATCCATGTTTAAAAAGCAACACCTTGGAAAATCATGTTGCTAGGATGCCATGTATATGGGATTTGTAGTTTTTTGGCTGGGACACAGTCACCAGGGTAAGCTTTTACATTTAAATATTGTTATTCTTTAATATATGTCTTATGTTTGCCATCTGTGGTGTCTGTAATGTTTAATATATGTTCTTAAATGTGCTGATTTGTGCAAACTGTTTAAAGAAGAGATCTGTAATGTCATCAAAGATTAAGCACACATGCTAAATTGAAATTTCCCACGTGTCCTTTGAAATTTCTATTCTGGGCTGTAACTTGTGTTTCAGTTTGCCTGTTTCATGTTAATCAGAGTTCGAATACACGCAGAATGTTCGCAGAATGACTAAGTGTCTGTTTATGAGTCATAACAAACCATTAATAATGTTGCAGAAGGAGTAGATGTTTTTTTACAGTTAAATTGAAGCAATATGTTAATGGAGTCTGACAGGCAGAAGGCAAACAGTCGCTGAACTCAAACTCCAGAGTGTGTATTTTCGGAGTAGTCGGCTTTTGTTTTCAGGTCAGCAGGCTCAGCTTTACATTAAAAGACAACTGATAGTTATAAACAGCTTAATTAAAAATGTTGCGCTTATCTTGCACTCCTACAGAGATCCTGCAGCCTGCCTGAACTTTCTCAAGGTCTAGGGAGGAGGGGGCGGGAAGAAACAACTATTCAACTATTCAATGTAGCTCCAACTTGCTACACATTTCTTCTTTACATGTATGATTTTTAATGTGGACCCCAGGAAGACTAGCTTTGCTTTAAGGCATGGCTAATTGGGATGCTAACAAATAAACTATATACACCTTACAGAGCATTTTCTCTAGGCTTTAAACACTGAACTCGCTTTAGCTGCAGAGAGGAAAGGGTTTTCACGAGGTAAATTGTATACATGTAGAATATTAAGTCACCTCTTATACCCGATGTTGAGAAAAATATACCGGGATGAGAGAGACAAGCTGAAAATAACTGTCTCCTGAATGTCAGTGAGAAGATTTCTGTCTGAGAAGGTTTTTCCCGCAGTCTTCCGTTCTTCCAGTAAAGTGAGGTAAGGTCTTTTGGGAGCAAGCTTAAGGAAGAGCTTCCCTGTCAAATTAGAGCATTGTGTGGAAATGTGAGAGCAGAGGCGCTGCTGCGAGAGTTGGTCGATGTATCAGAACTCCCAATGGGGCTGGATTAAAATCCTGATAGGCCTGAAACAATAAAACTCCTTCTAACACCTTCTTGTTTGCAGATGTGCACAACTGTGTTCGGCTTCGGAAACTCTCTGTTAACTCAGTGAAACCGTTTTTAAGAGCTTCAACTGAACTTTGAGGTTCTTGATTTGAATTGTAGTCTAGAAAAAAAAATGGACAGCGCATACAGGAAGTCAACCTCACAACTGTCACACGATGACTCACAGGACACCTGTGGGTGGTCACATGGAAACAAGTGTGCCTTCACTGAAACGTCTTATCAAAAATGATTCAATGCATGTTAGTCTTAGTTTTCCCTCGGGGCAGGATCAGTATGACACAGAGTGTGTTTGTACCTGATATGATTTTAGGGGTCTGGATCTCCACAAAGCCCTTCTTGGTGAGGGTGTCTCTGAAGAGCTGGCACACTCCTGACTGCAGGCGGAAGACGGCCTGGCTGGTGGTCGTCTATGAGAGGGTACACATGCACACAACAGCCGCACACACAGAGGCATTACCACACTTAGCGTGATTCATTGGATTTATTTCACAATCCTAACAGATGTGTGAAAACAAGACAGCCAATTTTTTTTTTTTGCTCATGCAACTCCTCTCGACGTGAAGGGTGAAACACTTATTTGCTGGCAAGGGCAAGACATGCATTCAGAACCCGACGAGAGCCCCAGGAACTCTAAACCTATCATTATAAATGTAAATGCTGAAACCAGGGAGGAGAGGAAGGGAGGAAAAACTGCTCAAACTCAATCAGGAGATTACTGTAAGCCCCAAAAAACCCCCCCAAACTGCAACAGTTAGTCGATTTTAGGGAGTGTTCTCTGAGGCTTTGACATGCTCTGTCGCCTGACTCATCTCCAGTGACCACAAGATTTCTACAATTGAGTTTTACTGGCTTCCAGCTCCAGTTGTTATACATCTTCATGAGGACAGACCCTCGTTCTTTTAATACAGGACGATGCACAGGTCTGCCCTAATTAAAAGGTTTCATCCCCCCCCCTTTTTTTTTCCCATCTACAGTGCCTGTCCGGTCCTGACTAGGTCTTGCCTGACAAAGACTTGGCAGAATGGAAAGGTGATAATGTCTAAATGCTGGCAAGTCTCATTAATCTGCCAGACAATGCTTCAGGGCTGTCTGGCTCAAACTTTTCCGTAAGTTCCAAACTGAATAGTCTGCAAAAAAAAAAAAGAGGAAGTTGAGAAAAACGTAAAAATTTTCCTGCTTCAAAACACACTTCTAAAAATGCAGTGAACCAAATAAACCATGTCAACCACAGAACTCCTATGACTAATTTGTGTCTTGAATAACACATTGGGCTGTGCCCCATGTTAAACATGGGAAAACCAACCTAACCAACCAGCCAAGACCACATTCAGAAATGAGAAAGCACCTCTTGTTTACAGTGGGCCTCTTGCGAGTAGGTGTCAGGGTGGGTATAGCACTTCTTAAACTGGCATTTCCTCTGATGGTGTCCCTACAGTTTGGGGGCCCCATGAAGCAGAAATGAATCAACGCAAACCTCTCAGTGGCACCTAAGAGTAGCTTGAAACCTGCCTGTGGTGACGATCCACCGCAGGCAGGTTTCAAAGCTCAAATTCAAAGTTGAAATATTTGCCCAACATCAGTCCTGCGCTCACCTTGGTTCCTGTTTCTGGTAAGTTGGCCAGTTCAACGAATGGATTCTCTTTCCCTGAAATTTTGTACCCTGAAATTTGAGTGTTACATGTGAAGCTTCTCGGCATTCGTCTAATTTACTAAGACTGGGTTGCACCAACAACGATTAATTTTTAAACCTGATAAAATCATAGTTTAGCTTTGGTTTATGTTGCAACAAAATTTTAAACCAGCTTAAAGAAAGATTCAATTTAAACCTTTAAATCTGTTTTGTTTTTATTCTCAACTTAGATTAACACCTGATCAAAGCATCAAAATCTTTAAACCCAAGTTTAAAAGTTTTAAAAAAAAAATCTTCTATCACTCGACCATGCTGCTCCATTAACACGGCCAACAAGTTTTTACTCAAAAGAGGAGAAATTAAAGCTTCTCTGCTGAGCCATCATGAGTAGACGAACTAACTTTTCAGCTAACTAGCAAACATTGTAATGGTTTAACCTTTTCGCTAGCTTGCAAACAGTGTAACGTTTGAACTTTTTAGCTAACCCGGCTCTCATTCAAACTAATCCTAGATTGAAGTAATCTTTGTTGGTGAAACCTGGTCTGTAAGTCAGTAAAAGGGGTAATATTGTGGTGTTATGGGAGAATTTAACACCAGAATCAAAATTCTCCTCATCTGATGAGATTAAATCAAGCATAACAAAATAAACTGGAGTTGCAGCAATTAATTGCTGTCATAAAATAAATAGGCAGCTACTTAAATAATCAACTAATATCAAGTCAAACTTTCTGGCACGGTGTGAAAAGTGTGTAAAGTGAAGATTTGTGGCTTTTCTTTGTCTAACGTGAGAGTAAACTGACTATTTTTAGATTCTGGATTTGAAGAAAGTGAAGAAACTTTGGACTTTAGAGAACTGTGACGGGCACTTTTCTAAATTGTCTCATGTTTTTGACCAAACAATTTAAGTATAAATTGATAAAACACATGGCGCACTTGAGCTTGGACTGATTCTCATATGCCTTCTCTTAGACGTCAATAAACCTGACGTGATGACAGCACAAGTTTTTGGGGGTTTTGTTTTGACTAGGAACACACAATTAACTGAAATATTATCAAAATGGCAAAACAGTAAAAACTAGTAATGATAATTAAGTACTGTAGTGTTGCAGAGATGCCCTGGCCTACAAATCTTGTTCTCCAGAGTAAGAACACACATTTCTGTAGTACAGACCCCAACAAATTCATCATGATCATCATCATGTTTTTAACAGTTTTTTTTAATTGAAAAGGAGAATTGTAATGCAAATATGATCATTCCCACTAATTGTGAACCATTTTGCAATATAATTTACCATATCCTGCAGCCCTATTGGTTTGTACAAACTAAATTAAAATGAACACAAGTAAACTTTTCCACTGTGTTTTAGTGTGAAGCACCTTATATTTGAGAATGGCCAGGTGACAAGGGGAGTTCCATAGGAACTTAAATATTATTGGAGGTGGTTTTACGGTTCCCTTTTGGAGCGTCTGTCTGGCGGTGTGGGAACCACTTTACAGCTTCACTGGGCTCTAAAGTGCCAAACTGATGACAGACCCTCGTCCATGAGCTCAAAGTGCACGGTGTTACAGAAACAGGTGTTGTTGTGAGGCTCGTCGGCTACGTGGCACTGTGCTGTGGTGTTGGTGCCTTCCTGCCTGCCGCATCACACATGTGGGAGGCACACATCAAAACAACGAGACACTTTGCGAGTCGGCCTCTACTGCTGCTTGCATAGGTTAGGCGCATCTCCAGCGCTGCAAAAGATTCACAGCATCAGCCCACTAAATCACAGACCGTCTTTTTCACGCTTCAGAGGTGCAGTGGTTTGCGTTGCACTTCAAAATAGTCAGTGGTTTAAAGGTTGTCTGCTTTCCCTTTCATGTGAAAAACAGCTTTTCATTTCTTCTCCAATTGCTGTAGTTTCCTACATTAAAAGTAAGAGGTTAGATTAACTCAATTGTTACTGTAGCATCGGTACATTTAAAAGGATTAATAAAAAATAACCACTCTAATATTAATGTTGGATAAATAGCGCACAAAAGAGTCATTTAAACAAGTGTGGCTTCAAAGAACAGCTTTTCTCATAGTGCCAGACAGCCTTAGATGTGAACATGTCACGTATACAGTGTTTTTTCACTTGTTTTTCCTCAGCCCTGGTAGCAACTTACCCTGAGATCAATCACCCTGTTGTCCAGCTTGGTGTCCTGGTTGACTGTGGCTCTGCCTTCCTGAGGGGAAACAAAAAAAGAAAACATGATCATATCACCCAGAATCCTCCGATGATGAAATATTCAACAATGTAACCTGTTCTTTTCTTTTTACAGGAGTGTTTGTGGCCTCTGATGTGTAAATACGTTTTTTAGAGGCTTTTGAAACCTCACGGGGAAGAAAATATAAGCAAACCGGCAATACTTGGCGTTTTTGTGGAAAAATCCGAATTAACATATCAGCTATTGGCACCAAAGATGAGGCTACCAACCTGCAAAAACATTAACTGGTCCACCATTTTTCCTCACACAGCTTAAACACAAGCAAAAAATTACAGATGCTTTGTTTCTTGTAGCGACTATTACAGGGTCAACGGCAACAAAAGACATCTGCAACGTGGGGTAACAGGGCAATAAAAGAGAAAATAAAAAAACAAATGAAAGAATAAATGTTTCATCACGGGAGGAACCACTGCATCCAGGGTCACGGATGTCAGGCTTCCTCACAGGACCCGCTGGGGTTTGAGCTAATAGCCTGTGTTGCCACATCCTGCTCCAAACAGCCCCACGCAGAGGGACAAAAGGTCAGATGGGCAGACAGTCAGATAGACAGGGCTGTTAAGGCCTGCGTCTCTCGGGAAAGCAGGTGGAGTGTGTGACTGACATGTTAAATCCCCTCAGAAAACACCTGGGATGCTGCTGCTGCTGCGCCTGCAGCTGCAGAGATCACTTTACTGGATAAACACGGGCGGGCTCTCAGCTGTCACATGTAATAATCATGATTCATACATAAAATAATATGTGAACATGATATTTGGTTTACAGCAGACTGGCATATAGAGGTACTTTGCCATAATGTCACGGCTGCTGCGCCTTTTGGAGGATAGAAAACCTAAGATCCTGAAGACAACAACGCAATTTTACATGTTTTTGACTTATACTTTTGACAGGTTAGGGTTACAAAGACATGTCTATGAATTATTTTGTTATTTTGTGACTCTGCCTGAACACGAGTGCTCGTAACAACTTAATTTAAGTGCGGTCTTCCCCTGTCCAGGTGGATCAAGGAGCCAACGGCGGCCGGACACTCCTAATACTGAATAACTGTGGTAGGTAACAAAACCTGTGAACAGACAACTGTTGATCTACGCTTGACTGAAGTTTAGTTAAGAGACGACAGTTTGAGGCTGCTGTACTGTAACATTATGACTAAACTCCAGCAGCCTCCCACTCAAGCAAACGTTAGCTCTCCATCAGACGTGACTGTCACCAGCATCAGTTTTACCACATATTCATGTATCTTACGTGCCTCAAATCTCAGTGTGAAAGCCATGGTTATTAAAACGGTTGCTTCTACTGCCTCACTCAGCATAAATTAGCTGATTACTGTTTATTGTCACCAAAAATGAGCTAAAACTGCAGTCAAAAATAAAGAATTACTGTTCTCTGAAGGCTCATACAATTTTACTTCCTTTCCAGGAAGGATAGGGGAACCAGAGACCGTGATGGATTTATATGTGTATTTGTTTTACAATCTTTCCTCCAGAGCGGTGCGTGGCCTTGACAAGTGGCGGTCAATCACATATCGCCGGTCTGACGTTTAAAAATTGGTCCGAGGCACACAAAATAGCAGGACTGTTTAAATGAACAACCTGCAACCATTATTGTTGCACAATGCGCCACTGAACACTTTTGATTGGCCCTTAGATGATTTTTTTAAATGGTTTCAGTGCATTCAATGCTATTAGTCGATACTGAATTATTTTAATTAAACAAGCTGAGTTGGAGAAGTATCAATACTTCTGACAACCTTATCTGCACATGCGCATACCTTAATGTTTGCACATTTGCTGAGTGCATCAGGCAGCCGGCACTGATCGAGCACTGGCAGCGTTCTCAGCTGAAGCCATTACAAGCACAAGCAGCTGAAAGGACTTTTGAGCAAAATACTGGTGAATTGGTGATTGCATGCAGACAAATCAAACATCACAATATTTTTGACCAAACATCTCGATACTGATATTTAAAAATACTGCAGCTATATTGTAGGGATCACTGTCAAAGTTAACAAAGTTTAAAAAAAAAACATAATTTTACTCTAATTCAGCCTTTAAAACCATGAAAAGACAAAATTTATGTCATATCACAAAATAACAATATCTAAAATCTAAGATGATATCTATATTGTATCACTATATGGATAAAATATCACAATATTGCCCAGCCCCAGTCAGACTACAGATCAAAATTACAGCAACATTGCAGTTTCCCAAAGAAAAGTGAAGCTGCACTCATGTGCTGCAGGAACAAGACTAAGGCCCCAGTCAAACAGAGTGCAGTTCTGCGCGTGAGAAGCATCTTTTTCCACTTGTTTTCTATAAAGAGGAAATGTTTTGCATGTTGCCAATGCACCCCGAGCGCTTTGCATCTTCGACGTTCAGGGCACCTCTCGTTTTTGTAGGAGTGGTCCGACCACAGAGCAGGAAAGCGCTCAACATCGTTGTCATTTTTTCTCATGGTTCAATCGTATCATTAATTGAGAGAAGAGCTTTCTGTGCTGCTGAGGACGAGTTTACAGATCCTTGGAAACAACCATCATGGGGGACAAATAATTGGTGGCTGTTGGTGGATACCCGCAGATGTATGGTTTTACATACTATAATTACCCAGATTTGACTAGAAAACAGCAGCCTGGAGGCAAATTAGTGGTGTACTTGAGATTTCTGGGAAACTGCCTTTCGATTCATCAAACTGTACTAATAACTGGTAACACACAGTACATGGTTTGTGTGAAACTAATGTAAGCTCACTTTCAACATCTCTCTGGGCAAACTGGCTATAATTTTTCCTCTTTCTTGAGGGTTTCACATGGAGCTTTTGTTCTCAGCGTAGTGTTTGAAAACAGCCTCTCATTCTCAATCAGTGCCAGAGCGAGTGCCCTGACCCGTCTATTTTTCTACTTCGACTACTTTTGGCTAACCAAAATAAAAGAGGTATAGATCTGAGTTTACTTTTTGGCTTTATTTGATAGTGATGGCTGAAGTGCAGATAGGAAAAGGGGGCAGAGAGAAAGGGGAAGACATGCAGCAAAGGGCCACAGGTGAGAGCTGAGCCGGCGGTTGCTGCAGAGGTCTGACAGCCTCAGTGAACGGGGCGCACGCTCTACCAACTGCGCTACAGGAGCGCCCCAGATCTGAGTTTACTTCACAGCAAAAAATTCCAATTAGGCTAAGGATAGTAACAACAGCTAATAAGAATTATAAAGCACTTTTTTAAACAACAACTTTAACAAAAAAGGCAGCGTGGTGAGCTTCACGTTGTGCAACCTGCCTGTTGCGCTCTGTGTGATCGGGGCCTAAAACAGCCAACCCAGCATTTCCACCGGCTGCTTCACAGGCTGCAGCCACTTCTCTTCACGTGTTATGTGTCAGCGCCTGACACAGCACTGCGGCAGCTATTTGCAGAGATCTATACATATTCACTAGTTATAGAATTTCATAATACATACTGGTTCCAAATTCACAAAGCTGAATTCAATAGGGCAAAAAAACCCAATCTTTCTTGCGCTGAATCACCAACCAGTCACACCCGTACGGAACAAACCAGCAGTTCATTCAGCATTCACACCCCAAAACAAGAAGCCTCAAAGTTTAATAAGTAATAACCACCTAAACTGTGGGTGGGAGAAATAATGACCTCTTAAATGAATCCTGATTCTCTCAAATGATTCAGCATCGATGCACAAATCACCTTAATTGGAATTCAGAAGAGCTCCCTAAACCCCCGGCTGCCGACTCTTATAAACACCGTGTGATGAAATCGCAGTTTGCATGGAGACGGCAGGAGTCAAACGAGGTGATGTTACTCACTGAATGTGATGTTAATCAGCGCGAACCATTCTGCTCTTGATCTCGTTTAATTCAGCCTGGTTTAATTACCCAATCCTCGAGTCTGCCAAAAACACGAATCTCTTTTCTCCTCACTGACATTTTCACTCTGTGAAGGACGAAGTTAGTTCAGGCTCGGATACACGGCTACAATTTAGCGTTTAATATAAAGTTTACAGATGAACTGAAGCTTAGTCGTTTACGATGTTGTTGTCATTATAAAGTCAGACGAAACCCATCCATGCACACCATGATTCTTAGACCGTGGACTTGCACACACACACTGACAGTCTGCTTCTGTTTCTCACACTGAAGTTGATGTCAGAATTTTTCAAATTAAAGGAGAGTCTGAGGCAGAGATACAGCTGTTTTGTTTTCAATCTGTCTCACACTGAGCTGTCTTATTGGCATTACATTGTGACTCTTTTTCCAGATAGTAAAAAATTTCACCCGAAGGAGGAGGTTCATGCTTTTCCCTGAAATTGTTGGTGGATGGATTTTTCTCTTTTTCAGTCAAAACATAACAGATAGTGGATCCTTGAGGATTTTTGCGATTCTGAGCATTAACAGAGCTGCAATCAACTATATGCTATGTAAAGATATAGCTGACTAAAGACACCCTGCCCCTGTGTGTGTTGTAATCTGAGTTTCTGTGTTCTTTGTTTTGGTAGCTGTTCCTGCTGCACGTGCATGTTGGTGCAAGTCAGACCGTTTCTTTTGACATATGACACAATAAATTAAGAGTTTATTCTGACCAAACCAAAGCTGGTCATTGTAGGAACAGCAGCAAGACTAACAAAGATAGTTTTGGTGAGTTTTATTTTGTTTCTGTCGAGTTTAAATGAGGCATTTCACGATGATCTATGATGTAAAATTACTTTATTTGTCAATGGGAATCTGGTGGCTTTGAGGACAGAAAGATAGTGGCTGTTTCTGGTGAACCATAACATGTCTTAGCTTTTAAAAAAAGATCTCTCTCTGTAGAGAACAGGGATCCTTTCCGTGATGTTGTCAGACACTTTGAATAACAATCTCAACCTAAAATTTAAAAAAAACAAACAAGTAAAAACAAACACTTTTAGAGGAAGTGCAGGCGCAGCTGCCTCCAAAGATTTACATTGCAGCTGTAGCAGCCCGTTTCACGGCAGCTGGCTGAGGAATACAGCCACCAAAGCAGAGTTGATGATTGTTGGAATAGTGGAAAGATGAACAGAGATGGTTTTGTTGTCTATTAGTCGAGTCTGAATAAAGAAGTGTTTTCACGGTGTCTACATGTATCAGCAATTTAAATTCAAGACTCTTTAATGCCACAGTTTCGTTAAATTAAAGGACAATTTTGAGTAAACATATAGTGTCTTCTGAGTAAAATATGGTGTCAGTTCAAGACATAAGTAAGGCAAAACGACTGGTTGAGTAAAAGAAAATTTGTCCAAATAGGTTTGTTGGCAAGGATAACAGAGGCATTTGATACAACATTGAATAAATACAATAAATAGACCTCCCCAGACAGAATTTAAGACTATTTATTACTGTGTCAGTGTGACTTTTAAGAGATTTTAAGACTGTCGCCACTTTGGTTTTATGACAATCTGCAAGGTAATATCGCTGTTGTGTCCATTTGTTTTGGTCTAAAATGTTGGTGCTCTAGTGAGATATCTCAATGCAGTGAATGTATATAGAACCTTTAAGAGGTCCTTTATCATCTACCTAAGGCCACTAAGAAGTCCATCAATCAGAGTGAACTGCAGTGCATTGCTTCATTGAGAAGACTGAATAAGATCAGTCTTGGGTGTCAGCCAATGCTTCACATTAGTAGGAGGATATAGCATTGGGGTGTCAGTAATGAGGATCCTGGGTGAAGTACACTGTTTGTGCCCTCTCATCCATCAATCCATCCATCCATCCATCCCTGCATTCATCCTTACCTCTTCCCCTTCTCCATCAGGCCTTACAGCATCCTCCAACTGCAGGGGGAGACG
>JAJHUR010085091.1:0-21851 GCA_027495735.1 Lutjanus campechanus | reverse complement strand
CGGTGCTTTTTATTTAGGCTATATATTTTTATGTATGTTTAAATGTATGTTGTGTGTGTGTGTGTGTGTGTGTGTGTGTGTGTGTGGACCATTTTCTTTTAAGTCTATAATAAAGAAGATTATTTATTTATTTAATATGCCTTCATTCTGGCAGCGGTGTAGGGTGACGGGTTCTCAACCAGGTAGATGTAAGCATCGCCGAATTCGAGTTTCGGCAGGGACATGGCGGTGTTTAACGGCTCGTATACAGCAGTCGGTGCTGTATACTGGTCACAAGTGCCCAACACTTCCAACTTATTTCGATATCTTTCTTTCTCGGCTGCTGACAGGTGATTTAAATGCCTATTCTCTTGTCTGTCAGCAGAGAGTCCGTTGCGCTCCGCCGTCTTGGAAAGTTGTTTTGCCCTCCAGGGCTCCCGGCAAGTCACGTGACTGAAAACTATCTATAAAAATGTAGCACCAATAGTTAGATCGCTGTCTCCATCTCTTTCCTCAGCTCGCTGTCCATGATAGCTGCAGATGTGTGCGTTTTTTGACATACAGTCACAAGCAAAGCAGACTGAGGATTGCTTCAGCTGATATCACACAAAATCCGGTGTTGAGCAGAGGTGTGGGTGTTTTTATTTGTGCTTTAGCATGTAAATGCTGTGAAACAATCACAAAATAATGTTTTTCTAAACCACTGCTTTGTTATCGCCCCTTTGTTATCTTGGTCATTGAGCCACGGAGGGGCCAACTTAAAGTGGTGCGTTTAACAATACTCCATATTCTACTTTTAAGGTCATGTGGAGACATAGCCTGACTCACCGGTTGCACACTGCGGGTACAAGTCAGCCACTGGTCACTTGTTTCAAGCGGTATTATGGCGTATCTACGTTTTCAGACTCCCCAGGAGACAAGAATAATCTCCGAGCTGCAACCTACACACTGAAAATGGCAAATTAGCACCAGGAGCGCTATTAGTACAAACGTAAACAAGGTTAACAGCTGTTTTCTTTTGCAGTGATGTAGTTATTTTAATGTCAGAGCTCGCCTCCCGATGTGCAAATGTTCCACCCTAACAAGTTTCCCTCGACACTATCGCAGAAGCACCAACGTTTGTGATTGGTTCAAAGAAGTGCTAATATGGCAGGGTGTCTTTTCTCCTATAGCAGAATGTAGATGTGTGGAGACCTTTCTCTGAATGCACTGAATGCTGTGGAGACAGGTCTGACTGTCTGAGACTATAGTGGAGACATAACAATGCAGCCAAAACTGATGAACAACCTTGAATATTTTAATCTCATCCATAAGTTTTATCCTGGCTACGAAACAACATAGTATTAACTATTATCAACACCTGTTGGGCTGTGTTCAACATTCACTGTCTACATTGTTATTAACACCTTGTGTTATTCACTTAAAGTGGTAACTCACAAGATTCATGTTTTGTTTTTGGTTTATATGGCAACGTGCTAGGTGTTGATTGCCGTAGTGTCTCTGCACAGCAGTTGCCCGGAGATAATGTGTCAGTCAAAGAGTGATGTATGTTATTTGATTGACACGTGCCGCCTACTGTGACTTTGATCTTTCTTCTGATGAAGTTAGGAAAAGATAACAGTGTTAAGAACTGCAGAAAACTTTCACGAACTTACTTTAGCATGGAGTAATAGAGAGTAACAATAAAATAAACATAATGATGCATTACGGTACAGCTGATTATTTACTTAAATTAGAAGGAAACATTAAAACAAAATAACAATCATTTATAGAGACATACATCGACAAGTTCTTAAAGTAAGACGTGATATTTTTCAGCATTCGCACTGTAGTGTCTAATGCAGTTTCTCCCCTCTCAGACAGATGTGATATTTAGAGTTACATTACATGACCCGGACCACACAGACATATGCCACATAAATTGGATCGCTAGGCACACAACCTACATGCAACTTGTATTTCAATTTGAATAGTTGCCATGACAGTAATTAAATCTTACATCATTCACATGAGACCGCTGTCATAATTTTAGAATCATGATAACTTGGCACATAGCCCGGATAACAATGAGAAAACAACGGAAACAAAGTCAAATATTTTACTCGGTGAGACATGCAGTTTAGACACAACACAAAGGCACATTTCTGTAACTGAAATTAAAATTAAATGTCTTTTGTTCTCTACAGGCAGCCAGCTTTTTGACATTGCTCTCAGCGTATTCCCAATATCAGCAATTCTACAATGAGAGACGATGCACCTCAATTCATATTGGGTGTTGTGACCATAGTCCCTGCATCTTTTTTTTAAAAATGTAAAAAAAATAATTTCTTAATGAGCAAAGAGCAGCATACAGCTACCTTTTTCCCGAGCACCCCTTTTTTTAGTCTCTTGAGCACTTCTCATTGAAAATATCTGAACTTTTCAGAGGGGTGCTGGTGTCGTCACTGTCACTTGCTAGGTGTCAATGCTAGGTGTGCAACAATAGAAGTCATGGGAATTTTCAAGATATTGTTGTCATAGAAACAAAACCCTAATGCACCCTTTTTTTTTTACGACACAGATGTTTCATCCCAGCACCCTGCCTGTGCCTGTCTGCCAGAAAAAAACCTTATGTGGACTCAGGACCTACGATCACAACTGATGATAAATTTAATTTTCAGTTAATTTTTTGCTGATTATTTTCAGGATTAATCACTCAGTCTATAAAATGTCAAAATGTCAAAACTCTTGTCCAACCAATAGTCCAAAATCCAACGACTTTTCATTTAACTCTCCTAAATGACAAAAACAAGCAGAAAATCCTTTTGTGAAAGAAGATGGAATCAGCAAATGTTTGCTTACGATGTTTGTTTACTGTTAATCAATTATCAGAATAGTTGGCAGATAATTTTCTTTCCACCAATTGTTGCAGCTCTAATTCCTAATATCAGAATTTCTCCAATAAAAGACAATACAAACACAAATTCATGTAGAGCTACATCTAATGATTACTTCATTATTTTAATATTCATTATAATTCATTATAATTCATTAATTTGCTGATTAGTCCCTTGATTGTTTGGTCGATAAAATATCAGAAAATTGTGAAAATGTTCCGACAGCCAAAGGAGATCATGTCAAATAGCTTAAAAAAAACCCAAAAGATATTTTGTTACTGTGACATGAGACAAAGAGGCAAGAAGCTGGATCATAAATGATTATCAAAATAATTGCCATTGCTTATTTTTCTGTCAATTGGCTGATCAGTTAATTGGTTTCAGCTCTGGATGATGACATGAGAATTCTTCCTCTTTGGTGATCCTTGTGTCCGGAGCAGCCTGCTCTGAGTGCTACAGCAGCAGAGAACATAGAAGCTCAAAGCCACTGAATCAGTTTTATCTTCATTAAGGGAAATCTTTGTCAGTTTTGCAGTGCTGGTGTCTACAACTCCACTTCCTGTCTGATAACAAATGAGCGTTCACCGTCACAGTCTAAACCTGCTACCAGTGGCGACGCCAGGACCCCGAGTTGTTTCTCATCCATATTCAATCCCTCTGAATTGGGGACGGTGACATATGGTTGGTACTCACGCTACATCTCCCCCTCCTCTGTACGAGAGATACAAATTCAGAATTGGATTTAACACTTCAATTCCCCACTGACCAACAAGGCTGACACAATTACTATGCTGGATATGCCACACACACACACAGACACACAAACACACACATTCTGGTGTAATCCAATTAGAACACAGCCAGTATTTATGCTGGTGTGTGAGACGGGATGTGTGTTAGAGAGACAGTTTATTAGGAATTCACATCTGAATGCGAAGTTTTCATGATGTCTGTGTCTAAAACACAATCCAATATCATGAAAATTAGGCTGTAAACTGAAACATACATGCACTTCTCCTTCGAACAAGTAAATTTACCTTTCACTTGTCCGTGTACCAAAGTCCCTTGTCCAGGTAAAAATGACAATAACTTACCTTCATTTTGTTTGTCAAACTCTTAAAAACATCCAAATAGTGTCAACATATAACCTATTCAGTTTATGAATGCAGGCGCTATAAATAGCCACAGCCGTGTGTAATGGTCGTGCATATTGACAGCTGTTCTGGTGCTTATGTTGTTCTGATACAGCATGATTGGTTAAATTGCAGTTCTTGTGGTCGAGTGGTGGAGCAGGCACACGTATGGATATGAAAACGGGTGATTAAGGGTGTTTCTGTGTCCACTTATGGCTCACTGCAGGGGGTGAAATAAAGCTCGTACATATGCGTCCGTTTCCACAATGTTTGAGTTTATAAAACAGAATTAGGCGTACGCATGGCTTTTTAATTATAATGAAAAGAATGTGCATGCATATTTATGTCATTGTGTGTACTGGGGATGTGTGCAAGCAGTCAACTATATGAATAAACATCGCCACCATTGCTAGTCGGCACCAGAAATATTAGTCAGTGAAACTGTTTATCAATAGTGTATTCATGTACACTGCCAGTTAACTGGTCCCTCAATGATGCCCCAATGACCTGGATATTCTTATCAGCAAAGTGGGACAGATGGCAAGTCGTAATCCACAAGGTTTGTCAGTATTTTGATGTTTACGGCTTCAAATGACTTAATACACGCATTATTTGTTTTGGACGAGGTTTAACTTCATCAATCAATAAATCGTGCTAAATCAGAACTGCTTTCTGAGTGTCGACTAGCGTAAATGAAAATTTGTGTGTAAGCCATGGAGAAATTTGTCATCAGGAACATTCCTAGTGCATATACACAGTTCTAGTCGTGAATCTACACCCAGTTTTATGCATCTGGTCCCACGCCTGCTTGCGTCGCACACAGTTTGGAGACCCCTGATCCAGCCTACAACAGTCTACAACACCAATAACATGATCAGATGCGACCCCCCCCTCCTCAGCTATGTTTGTGGCTTAGAGAATCACTAAATGTATACAGCTGCTAACGCTAGCTAACGTCACGTACTAGTCAGACAAGTTGGGTTGCACGCGTCATATGCTGCAAAAGCATGAGGTTACCCCTTCCTCTTTGTTGTGACACAGCCAGTCAAATTAATCTCTCCATCTATCGATGAACCTTCATCCTCTTTTTGACTCGTACGGTGCAGTTGTGATGTCAGTTCTTCTTGGTGCTTTCCCTGGCACTTTCTTTGTTTCCCTGCAGAATACTTGAATCAACTCCTGATTGGCCAGTCGAGGCATTCTGAATTGGACGTATCATGGGAAAATAAGCAAATCAAATCAGTTTCAAATCAGTGTTCTGCGTGTATTCATTTAACTTAATAGCCCATTGAGTGAAACATAACATGAAGACACACAGTATTTTTTGTTTGTTTGTTTATGACTTCTAACTTGTCCAATGGGGAAAATAAATTTCTGTTCCACCTAACCAACAAACAAACAAACAAACAAACAAAAAACAAGTGGACAAGCCTTAATGTCGATCCCTGCGTTTTCTTTGGCAGTCATCTGCTCTGTCTCTGAGATATTGAACCCCAGACGGCTCCAGGGTCAGTGATCAGAAGCCTAACCTGACCTCGGACTTTTCTCTTGTGGTATTGCACAATTACAGTGTAAATATGAGAGTCAAACCATCAAAAACTGGGACAGATCTTTGACTGTGATGTGTTAAGTAGATAAAATGTACTGGCATAGTGACATTGGCTTTAACTATATTTCTAGTATGCTGAAATCCATTAAAGGTTTAGCAGACTCCTTCACTGCAGGATAAGTAATATCAATAAAAAATTTAACTTCCATAGGAACAAGCTCAAGCCTTATAACATGATATATGGGCTACTTTTACACATCAAACAACAATGTGCATGTCTGTACTATTAATTATGAACAGCTGCTGAGCAGTTTGAGCATCACAGTTCTCTTTATTTCCTCGAGGACATTACTGGAAACCTGCTTATGCCTGGAAGTGTCCTCAAATGTCCTCTCAGAGATAATCGCTGAGAAATACCAGAAGGCGCGAGGATCAATATTGTCTTTGAATCGATCTTTGGAAGTTGGTGTGCACGAAGCATCAGCTAACAGGGATCCAGATAAACACAGAATGTGCTGATTTAAGGAGTTTTACAGCCTGTGCTGTTTATATTCACTTCAGTTCATCTTCTGTCAATCCCCAAGGCGGCAGCTGTTTTACAGGAGAATAGAGCACCAAATCTACAAGGAAAGTGTATTTTGACAAACTTTATCTTGCACGCACAGTTTAATAGCCCAGGCTGTATGATCTATGGCCAGTATGAAGTGCATCCAGTTCAGTTCCCTGCTGAATGATAAAAGTCACACTTAATTCCTGTCTTAAAAGTCACAGTGGAGCATCCGCGAGAACACCGTTTAGGAAATCTGCCACAGAGGCATCAGCTTAGGTTTCACAACATTACATCACCTGTCTAATTGATCCGCTTGTTTGGGCTCATTTCATACCTGCAAGGAAGTGCTGATGAAGGGGGTCTGGTCCCCCCCCCCGGCTGTGTGTGTGTGTGTGTGTGTGTGCAGGGAGGCAGGTATTAGCCCTGACAGATCGCACTGTTAATTGCTAATTGTGTTTCTCATTAGGCGCAGGGGTGACAGGTGTTGTTAGAGTGTTGTGAGTTCTTTCGGCGCTCTCCCATGAATTGCGCGTGCTCCCTGCGCGCCACATTGCCGATCCGCTCGCTAATGGTTCCCCCGAGAACTCCCATCAGCCCCTGGGCTCGGTGCAGCGAGGGGTCGGCTTTAGATACTGTGTAGCAGCAACAGCCGCATTGGGAGGTCTCCAAACAGAGAGCTTTGTCAACTATCATGTCCTTTCATCACAGTCAGAATAGTATTGTGTATGTATAGTCTGTAAAATATATGGTCTGTAGTTAATAAAGTAGTAAATGTAGTAAAAGCACAGAACTGTCACTGATTTAAGGTGCTAACGTTATCTTTGTTTCAAGGTTTTGGGTGGGGACTTAGATGTGGAAAGGACAAATATGTCAGTTGAAGACTATTCAAATTCAGGTCTCTCAGCTCACCAGATATCATGTTTGCAAACACTTTTCTGTATGAACTGGGATTATTAAATTCACAAAACACCAAAATATGGCAGTAATACATCAAAAGAGGCTTCAAGTCTCCAAATGTGTCCTGAGCAATGAAATAGTACTGTCACGACACCAAAATTTGGACTTTATTACCAATACTAAGTTTAGTATCATGATACTCAATACTAAAACGATACACTTGCTACCACAAGGTAGATTTTTTTCATTTACAGGTTTTACTTAAAGGGACAGTTCACCCCAAAGTCAAAAAGTAGTTCCGGTAGATTGTAAAGTAGTGCGATAGACAGTAGCTCTTACCCGAGACTGCTCACATCAAGGTCTATGGATTATTCTTGAGCCACCAGTTCATGATTTCTGAAAAGAGGCATTGCTGTTTTTTAAATATATTTTTTGGGGCTTCGTGCCATCTAGTTCCATTATATTAAAGAAAAGGCAGAAGTCTCTAAATCATCTCCAAAACTAGGCAATTCACACCAGAACACTATAGATGGATAAATAGCACTACAGACCAGGGGGGAAGGTATTTGTACTTTTGATTTTGGGGTGAACTGTCCTTTTTAAAATGTCCTTTCTTGAATTTACCTGCACATGGTCTCATGTTACAGTCGAAAATCCATCGTATTGTCAAGTAATATATCAATCAGTACAGTAGCAATAAACAGCCTTTTTTGCATCCATTCCTCTCTTCTTTCTTTAAAAGTTTACTTGGTGATACAAGTTGTTTGAACGTGGAGAAATGAGATTAGAAAATCCAAACAGCTTTCGTTGGATTAAAGCACACTTGAAAAAAAAGACTCGAGGGGTCAGTTCTCATCCTGTTTACTTTAGTTTAAAACATGTTTGATGTCCTTAAGACCACATTTACTTCCACATTACAAGACTGAGAGGATTCTAATGTAATGCGCGTAAGACGTGTTGCATTCATATTTAAAGCTACACTCAGCCGGTTGAGCATAGCAGGTCAATAATTCCACAACTGAGTCTTGTACACACTGGGGACAATGAAATATGAAAATGTGTGCTGTTTTATTGGATGAGGTAATGGCATCTTAGACCATCAGCGAGGACACAAATCGTGCCTTGGTAGAGGCCTGATATGTATTTTGAGGAAGGATAATGGGCTTCTGCCTCATTTTTGTTAGATTGCTGTGAAAACATTTGCTCTCACTCACTACACACTCATTTCTATTTTCATCGCTGGAAAAAAAAAAGAAGCAATTTGGTGCAAAATGAAAAATGAGTAAGCTTGTTAGATGCCACTTCTAGATGTCACAGAACTCTGGTAACTTTTCTTTATTTTGTCAAATTTTGTTAGATGATTGAATTTGGTCATTTCACAGTTGACACTATATTCTTTGTCTTGTCAAGTTTTATTGCAGGAACAAGAGATTCAGTGCAACACTGAATGTAGCCACAGAAAATAGAAAATGCAGAGTGCAAAGGTTTGCAGTGCTGCTTCAGTAGAAGATTTTTTTCTATTCTGTATTTCACTTATTGTCAACAGATCAATGAAAAGACAAACAAGTCAATACTTTTTGACTTCCTCAGTCTGTCAGTGGCTTTTTAGCCTCGGGCTCATTGGTTTATACTTGAGAAGAAAATCTTTAACCTTGGGTAAATAGTGTATTTGTTGGTGAACTTTTTTAGCCATAAAGTAATGCCATAGACTGTGTAAGGGAAGTGGGCGTAGCCTAAAGCCAATTCGGAAGCACCTGTATTCTTTCTTGACTCCAAAAGTTGCAAAAAGAAGTCAGATTGTGTGGATGTCTATGAGAAAATGACCCCACAGTACTTCTCACTTGATTTATTATCTCAGTAAACAGCATCCTAATGAGGTTGGTTTACTGTCTCAATTGTTATTTTCAAGTCTTCTTTAGTATAGCGTGATGATAGATTATGGTTCCATTTAGAATGATATAGACAATAAGCTGGGATATGTTTTAGGGTGTGGAACAGGTAGCTTCGCTACCATAAAACATCTGATTGAAAGATTGGGAAAAAAGCAAACGTATGAGACTGTATAAATAATTATTTTATGAGTGAAGGAACTTCTCATCCCATAAACCATTGCAAATGATACGTCTTCTTCTTCTTAAATTTAATGTTTGTTATTATTATAGTCTTTAAATTGTAATAACAGTATTGTAATATGTTATAGTTTGTGTGTGTATATAATTTATATGCACTGCAGCATAAAGACATTATCAGTACGACTCATGCTACCTACAAAACTAGCCAGCCTGCTAGCAAAACTACCCGTTCCATGGTATCAGTGAGCTCCACCAAACAGAAACTTCATTAAATTATATATTTTTTGCCCTCTCATCATCCTGACAAAGTTTTGTGCTTATTCTTTTGATGTTGAACTTGTCCATGCTCTTTTTTGTTTGCTAAAATCTTAACACAGAGTGTATGTAATAGAATATTCAGCACCGGGGGTTGATTGTTTTGGTGACTGGTAATTATTATTGTTGTACAGACCCCTGTGTACCTGCTCTGCATGCAGCTTCTCCTCTGTTGAGCCTTGTTGTCACTGGCTACTAATTACAGCCTGAGGACGAGGCCTCTGGACGGCCAAGTTTGAGTGAGGCGCGTCCCCACGGTGGCACCTGCCTGTCCCTCACCGCTGCTATTAGCTCAGTCTTAGCTCCACTTGGCAGCCATTATTAGCCTGGGTATTAACGTCTAGCTGACTCACTCTGGTACCTAGATGAACGCCTGTCACAGCACCCATGTGGATCTTCATTGTTCTGGAGACCCCGTGGGGACGCACTGCAGCTCAAAGTGCTAATAGTAATAATTACCCCTCAGAAGACAGTTGGGTCCCCACTCGTGCAGCCATGTTTACAGTCAACTCCATCTGGGTCCCTTAGCGCTGATAAGGCTTTGCTCAAGGGACGTTTGACATGAGAGGGGTCAGATCGAGGTCAATGTGCAGATATTGACTGTTAATAGAAAGTGAATAGTGGACAGTCAGAATTGTCCTGTGCCTAGAAGTTGAGGATGTCTTTGCTGTCGTTATATCTGAAATGCCAACTTCACAGAAACTGTGTTAATTTTGACAAATAAATATATGGAGGAGGAAACAGAGGACAACCTTTACAGAGGAAAACAAACAAACAAACAAAAATAACATCAAAATATATAGACCAATTTTTTTTAACAGTGAATGGACAGTCAGTGAAATGTAAACAGCCAGTTAGAGAATCTCATGATAGACAAGAACAGTATGTTTAACCATTCAGGTGGTGATTGTGGAAGAATTAGACAGTGTTTTACTACAATCATGTACAACTTAAGATGTGAATGTATCTGTCACATTGTGTTAAACTAACACCAACACTGTTTAGCATGGGTATTATTTATTAATTAAAAGCATCATCAAGCTTTGGCTATTGTGAATTTCCTTAAGGATCGGACGTACTCCAAAATGAATATAATTCTGTTCAGGCCACAACATTAAAACCACCTGCCAAATATTGTAATTAGGGATGAAACGATTACTGGTTTCATGATACAATGATACAATTCCAGATGATTCCAGACAATTCCAGAAAAATTGTAAATATCATTTAAACCATGTTTGCTTACCATGCTTCGGTAAGCTCACAGTGAATACTATGGTTGCAAATTGTAGGCATTTTCCTTAATCGATCATTGGTAACAACCAATTAATTGACTGATGATTATTTTAAAAAAAACCAACATGAAAATGTTAGTTTATACCAAACAAAACCAAAGGTATTTCCAAAGCAACACATTATATATTCTCTGACAGCACTATGAACGTGGGTTTTGCATCAGTGAAAATAATAACATCTCAAAGGACATTTCAAATTGTTGAGAGGTTTTTCTTATAAAACTTTGTGAAATTATGAGCAATTTGAGCATTTTAACAAAACAAAAACAAGATAATATTGATAACTGTGATAATTGTAGTCACTATAATCATGATATGAAAATGTCTTACTGTTACATCTCTTATTGTAATATTGTGTAAGTCCCCCTTGTGCCGCCAAAAGAACTTTGACCTTTGTAGTAGAAGATGGCGATAACATTTTCGATTCAGACTTGAGCACCCTCATAGAAACTTATAAAAATGGTCAAATTCAACTATATTGAGTTTTGAAACTAAATATGAGCTAACAGTCACAGTCCATCAAATGCTGATAATGTGTTATTATTGACTGTTTTGACGTGCCCTCGGTCCCCAGCTTCATGTATCACCACCACCATCATCATCATGTTTTCTGTTCAGACTCCTCATTGGTTCTTTAACCTTGACCTTCCACTTTGACCTCTCCTAATGTGTCTGTTTCACATGTCTTCCTTGTCCCATGTTTCTTCTGCTACATTAGCAACTACACCACTGAGAATACACACACCACCCCTCCACCTCCCAACCGGAGGTGAGTCCAGGTCTCCGGGGATCTTTTTATTTTCCAGCACACGCAGCAGATCCGTCCAGTGCCAATTATCTCATTATCTACGCTAACAACTTCACCAAGAACCTATGCACTGGTTGACAGAGTGAGTGACGTGCAGCCAAGTTTTTGTTTTTCATGATGAGGAAAAGACAAGCAGTGCTTGCTTGATATGACAGGTCTAAAAATAACAAGGTCTGTAGAACATGCCAACTGATTCATTTATCTATTAGGCACTTATTTTTTCCTTTTTAGTAACTAATTAGGTCTACAATGTCAAGTATTAACCTGCCAATTACATACATTCATTCTATAAGCTTAAACTCAAAAATGAACATCTAGGACTGGATATGTACACTTTGTTTGTTGTGTCCTTAAATCCATTCAAACATGAAATACATTTATTCAAAGTCATGTTGTAAATTGTTGCAAGTTACAGGATAAATGCGAAAAAATTAAATCAGCTCCTATTATGCGTGCACAAACAAGTGCAAAGATTATATTTATACCAGGAAGTACAGATGTCCCTGGCAACTAATTTCCCTGTTGATTAAACGGAAATTTAATTTAGAGTACTCGATAAGTCTGAAAGTAAGAAAACAATTAAAAAGTCAAAATTGAGCAGATTTATTTATTGATAATTAATTGATAAAGAAATAATTAAATAAATAATTCAACATTGACTGAAAAATATAGCAACTTGTTAAGAACCATTTGAAGCTGTTGAATGTTGGTGAAATTTGTGACAATTTGCTTGGTGCATTATGCACAAAACATGACAACAAATCATTAAATGCTTCAACTTTTCAGACCGAGCAGGATCACAGCATCTGTGGGTAAATTACATTGTTTACCCAGAGTTGATGTTAGCTGCCACCCACTGTGGTAAATGTTAGCAGTGCGCTAGCACATTAGCACCAGCAGTCTGCTCGCCTTGCAGGTTAATGTTCACATGCCTGTGGTGAATGTGGATACACAGTGCTTCGGTCGAGTGGTTGTATTCCAGTTTATTCTGACAGAGCCTTCATGCAACTTTATTTTAATTTTTTGCATTAAAATACTGGTAAAACGCACTGGTTTTACAAGATGTTATCTGTCCCACTTCGCTAATAACATCCGGTCCATCTGAGTATTAGCACGAGGAGATGGGGGCTGCTGTCTGCTGGAGCTGCAGTGGCTAGTGGCAGGTGGCAATTACAAAATGAGACCAATGCAGCAGTCAGTAGCAGTCCTTGTATAAAATAAAAATAATAAAATCATGTAGTATCACAGTAGATACGTCACAGACTGGTATGGTATTGACATGTTTTAATTGCAATATCGCAATGTTCTATATATTGTTACATCCCCATCTAATACAGCATCTGTTTATTTTGCACACTTTAGTCTTTTTATTCACTTTGGTGCAAGTTTTGCCTTCATGCAGTAGAATCTCAATTCCCAGTGTGTTTGTTCTCTCTCTGTTTGTACTCTCCTCGATCACAATTTTCCTGCTTGTAAATAAATCTTCAGAGTTGATAATGAATCAGAAACAGTTTTGACATTTGGACTTCTGAATAATACAGGATTTTTTTTTTCACTAAGCAGAGCCTGTTATGGTGACACTGACACTGATCCTTACATGAGCACCGCTGTCGGCCCGTAGAAGGTTCGCCACCCCCTTAGTGAGCCATCCTGGAGCAGCGGCTGGTGTGAATGCACCGCTCTGATGATGGGATGTGACAGCAGATCCCTGAGCAAGGCTGAAGTGTCCACACACATCTTTGTCCCTGTCATACACACAAGAGCGCAGTCACACCACACAACCAGTCAGCTGGGTTTAGATTGCTGCTTTTGTGTATGCTTATGTCTGTGTGTGTGTGTGTTTGTGCGTCAGTGTGTGGGTGTCTGTGTGTGGCTCACTAAATGCTTGATGTTTTACGAATTAAATTAACTTGACATGCATATTATGGACACTAATACCACAATAATCCTGACACAGTTGACATGGCAGCTTCCCTGGCCAACAGCCTGTTAATCGTTTAGTCGATCAATGCAACATAAGTCGCCAACAGTTTGATAACTGAATAGTTGTTTAAGGCATTTATGAAACAAGAAGGCAAACTTTTGCTGTTTCTAACTTTGGATTTGAAAATTTGCTGCTGTCAAATACTTTACTGTTCATTTGATGAACAAAAGATGCACTTTGGTTCCATCTCCTTTAAAGAACCTAAGAATATTTTTTCATTTCCATTGAGGAATATGCTGTGATTAAAAAAACAATGACTACTGCAGCATTTAAAAAAATATGAATGTGTTTGGCAGATATTAACACTTAGATTTTTTTTCATTTATTATGGTTGCATGAAACTCGGTATAATCAGTCTTTAATTTGAGCTAGGCTTATGTAACAGCCAACCAAAAATGCTGATAAAAATCTGTCATGATTTGCAGTGGGTTATGTATGTAGGTATAATGTAGGTGCAACCAATCTGGGGATACGTGAAATGGCAGAGTCCTTGACTGGCTCTGAGAGGTTTGTTTACAAATGAGCTTCGTTCTGATTGGACTAGTGCCCCAGCAAGCTCCTCTGAGCTGGATGTACTGTTTGACCTCAGTGACAACATGACTGCTCTCTTGCAGGGATAGCAGGAGTCTTTCTTCTCTTAATACCTTAAATTTGGTCAGAATCAAAGATGAATGACTTGTCTACAATGATGCACAGTGTCAAATAGTGGTTTTGATTGTTGACTAATCTGTGTAACCCCCACCTACAGAGGGAGAAGAAAGTTGCAAGTTCTTCTTCCCAGCCATCGCCAGCGATACAGCTACAGACAGCAGCATCAACATGCTGCTGGTCGTTCGTTTGTTCAGTCCATCGGTACCCCTGATCCTCTGACTTTTCCCCCAGTGCCACCATGAGTGTGGTTTACAGCGAAATGTCTCGACAACTATTGGATTGAATACCATGGAATTCATGTCTCTCTCAGGGTAAACTTTCAAGACTAGAACCAAAATACTAATTCCGATCAACTCCTTAAACATCAGCATGCTAGCATTGTCACTGTGAGCGTGTTAGCATGCTGACATTGCTTAGCATTAGGGCTGTCCCAGATACCATTTTTGGGACTTTAAAGTTTCAGTGAGAATTACCTGCGACTAGTCTATTTGAAGCTTTGACAGGCATCAACACAAGCTATCGTACTTTTCTTAAACTTTCCTCATTATTTGCTTATATACTTTGCTGTTATTGTAATTATGCATCGAATGAGAAAGGGTCGAGCCTGCACTTGTCACAGCCCTACGCTCGTGTGGCCGCATTTGTACACTCATGGCAGAAATGCTCCTCGCGAAAATGACTTTCCACTCAAACACATGGTTCTGTCCTGGTTTTTATGTGCATGGTATTTGAGACTGAATGCCTGAAAGGAACGCCATGTCTCTGTCTTTATCAGTACTTTGCCTCTTTTTTGGGTGCAGCTGACACAAGAAAAAAAAAGAAGAAAGCATTAGAATACTGATTTGGTTATTGATACCATGACAATGGTAGCTTCAAAGCATTCACCTACCGATTCAGCCCTACTTTGCATGTAGACTGTAGTGTTGTTGAACTTCAAGCAAAAGTCACTGACTGTTGAGGCTTTGCGTTGTGGTCTGTAGTTTGTTTCAGATATCTGCATTTAAATACACACTATTTTATCTGGCTTTAGTTTTGATCTGGTGGTTGCACCTTGGTTTTCAAACATTTAATAGGTGTAACAGCTTGAACCTCATTGAACATCACTTAAAAATACATCCAAGTTTACTGTAGTTTCACTGTATAATACAGGCCTGGTATCACTGCCAGGGACACTGAGGCCAACTCCAAGCACATACAAAATGATAACTTGATGGTTCAGAGTAGATCAACTTTCTTATGTCTCCTTGTTTTTTACCTGACTTCACATGCCGTTCATCATATCAGTCCCTCCTCTCCCCATCACCAAACAACAGTCCATCTAGATTCCACCCTCTCTCCTCCCAGCAAATACTGTTTAAACAACCTGGTAAACATGTCTGTCTTCATTCATTACCCTGCTTCTCATCATGATCAAGCCTCCCGATTTAATGAGGCAAATAGATATTTCTGCGGTGATTGTCTCGCTCTCCCACAAAGTATTAAGACTATTAAATGGACACATCTGTTTTTAATTAGGAGCTAAAGTCACCTCGACGCTGCCTTCCATGTTAATGGACTCTGATTCCATCAAGGCTCCCTCAGCCTGACAAACAATGCAGCGGTGTGGTTTGCAGTAAACAAAGGGCCGAGGATGCGATAAGAAAGGAAGGACAGGGGATACTGTAACTCTCCTCAGTCCAAATAAAGATAATCTACATCACGCCGTAAGTCTCCACATCGTTTGAAATATCGATCAGTCATATTTATCGAGAAGTATTGCAGAGGAGGATGATATTCTCTTATTCAAATATTCTGTTTGTTCCAGTAGCCTAAAAAATTAAGGTTGCAGCAGATTTTACATGAGAGCAGCAGATGTTTCTGCACCAGTGAAAGTGTCCAATCAGACACCAGGATGGTTCCACTTTTATCTATTAAGACTTCATTCTAGAAATACACTATAGCTAAATAGTGTTGCCAGAATACTTGAATTTCTAACTTCAACACAGTATCTTGAAAAATATCAATATTTAACACCATTTTCAATACCTTAGTGAAAACTTTGTCACATTATAGGCTTAAAATTTTAGATTTCTATTAAAAGATAAGTATGACAAGGCTATAACATGAAAGGAAACCTAATCATTTTATTAACATTTGTTTTTTCCTCTCTAGAGCAGGCCTCTACAATAACTAAATTATCTAATTAACTAATCTTAGAAATCAAGTACTGTTAACAGTGTCAGATCTCAGTCGTAGAGAAGAGAACACAAGAAAACGCAGCTGATATCGGTGTATCGATACAGTGGAAAGTGTTCAAACTTTTCCAAATATTCAGCTTCAATATGTATCAATAAATTGATATTTCTGACACCCCCACAGCTGAATTACATTTGTTTTGCAAAGCCAGGTGTGACTGAAAATATTTAATACATCAGCAAATCCTTCTCTTGTGGATACAGATTCAAAGAAGGCAAATATCTCATATTTTCTGTTTCAGTAAAATGATTACATTCAGCTTTAATGAATTGCAGGTTGTAGCTATAGAACTTATCTCAGAGGAGTGATGGTTGAAGAGTTTCACTTTTATTACCTTCACAGTGAAAACTTTCAGGTCCCAGTTTGCGCATGTTTGCATATGAAAACGAGCTCCAATAACCTCAGAGGCAAAGTTTAAAACGTCTAAAGGTGTGTCACCTGACGCCCCAGAGACTTCACCATCCCTCACTCCCCACAAGCCACCCTGCCTGTCAGCATTTACATACAGCATTTCATAGTAAAGGTTAATTCTGACTTATTTTGTCAGATTTTTTTTTTTTATTTTTTTTTAAAGAAAGTGCCATATGCTCACAGTGCCACTACAGTGTTTCCTCACAGAGGGGAGCTGCAGTGCATTGTGGGAGCGGGTTACTGCATTCCCCTGGCATGGAGGCAAAAAGGAAGTGGGCAGGTGTGATACTCCGGGAGGCAGCTCCCAGCAGAATAAGACATGATTAGATGGAAAACTCATGAGCAGCTTTGGGGGAAACAGACTGAGGCGGCGAGTCTCTGAGCTCGACCTGCCATCTAGTGGAAATGATCTTTATGTGCACATTTAGACACATTTAGACCCAAATTACAGATTCTATTCTTTTCTAATACACATATTTCTGTCATTATTTTATCTCTCAGTGGATCCAAGTGTCTATAAATAAGAATCTATTTAAGGACAAAGTTTTAATAGGCCATAACAGGATGTTCTGACAAAAAAACACTCTTGTCACAAACAAGGTGTTACTATGATGCTTATGTTAGGCTACCTATGCTGCAGACATTTGGCTGCATCTGAAATGTGCTGACGCTGGCCTGTGCTCACCAGGAAACAGCAAACATTAAACATTAAAACAGGTCATGGCTTTATTTAGAATAGGAAATGCTGTGTGGACAGGGTGCAGTTGATGTATTCAGCTGAGCATGAGCGTCCTGCTCCCCTGGGACTGCATTTAATTTACCTTACCCCACTTTAACCACCAGGTGGCAGCGCATGGCCACTTTAAAGTATGTACCTCCCCAAATAACACTCACCTCTCCACTGTCAGAGCCTCCTGTATCACAGGAGACTTTTCAGACGTGTTCTTTCTGTCTTTCCTTTTTCACTTTCCTTTTGTTGTTTTGTTTTTCTTTTAAAGAACAGACAGACAGGGTCATCATAGGTAAAGTTAAAAGCCTAACATCATCATTATGTCAAATTAAAAAAAATAAATGAAACTTGGTTACCTAGCAGTATCAAGTCCTTTATGTCTATGTTTATGCTTTGAAATCTCTGAGGCCCTTATAAGGTAAGATATTCCTTTGTTAGTCCCACAATGGTGAAATTTTCAGTGTTACAGCAGCAAAGTGGATAGCAAAATATTAAGAAGCATCAATAAAAATATAAAAATAAAACATAAAAATACAGCAAGAGGAAATATAAAAAGTATGAACAGTTTAAACAGAGGAAATATAAAAATAACAGTATATACAATATGAGCAGACTCAGCAGTTGAATGAATTTACACCATTGCACAGAGGGAATATTGATATTGCACACAGAATAATGATAATGCATCTATAATATGATCCATGACTTTGACTCATGCAAAGCCGGGGTATTTATAAGGAGCGAGATGCCTCCCACTCCTTCGTAACCTACAGTCTGTTGGTCTTATATAAGGAATTCACTTCAGAGTCATAGCATTACCCAGCAATACCCAGTTTTCCCAGTATTTTCTGCATTATTAGTGGCATGTTTCAGAGAAAAAGTCAGTCAATCCATAATATAATTTCCCTGAACGATTTTTCTCATTTCAGAGATTCCAGGAAACTCTTTACAAAGGTATTTTCCCGGTTATTGCTTTTTTACTACCTGCTAGAAGTCTTTGTACGGGCGTTTCTTTTTTATAGTTCTGTTTAGTCTGTTTAGAATAAAATGATAATATGCAGTTGATCTGAGTATGAAACATCACAATAATGTTCTTTTTCCTGTGTAAATATGTAAGCATTTCACAGTAAGAACTTAAAATGTTACGATCATAACTTTATAAAAACAACATACACGTGATGTTCTTATCAAGGTTCAGTTAACGTGCTTTACAACCAAAACACTGCACCTAACGGCAATAAGTGTTCACCACACAGCCAGAGGATACAATAAAATAATCATGTGATTCAAGGGTTTCTGAGGTGGAGGGCAAGTCAGAGTCTCTTGCTTGTGAGGTTACAAAACAATTCATTTTAGCTCACAAAAGTGTTTGTACACTTTGGGTAATATTACAACTAATTGGCTGATATGTTTCAAGTGTAGCTAACTATTAAACGATTAAATGTTTTTGGAATTTTCTTCTAAAAACAGGCTGATTTATCTTTAATAAAATTGAATTCAAGTTGATGTATTTTTAGGCAAATTTAAATTTTTAAAACAACAACAAAAAAACAAAAAAAACCTTCACCCCTGTGCAGTAATTCTGAGGACGCTTTAGGGATTACAGACCCCGTGTTAAGGGCCCAGGGTTTAGTCCATAAAATATCCAAACAATTGTGGAAAAATGCTCATCACAATTGTCCTCTTGTGTCCTCTTCAAATAGCTTTTTTGCTCCAAGCAACAGTCCAAAACCCAGCGATTCTACATTTACTGTCAGAAAAGCAGCAAAGCGTCACATTTAAGCAGCTGCAACCAACAAATCTTCGACATTTTTTCCAGAAAAATGAGTGAAACGACTAATCAGATTGATCAAAATAGATGCCTATTCATTTTCTTTCAATTGATTAATCAGCTGATCGTTTCAGCTCTTGTTTAGTCTTATTTATTCCTAGAAATATTTGTTTGTAGGCCATGAAGCTTTAACAAATTAGTTATATGATCGATTAATCAGCCTATTAGTTTCTATAAGAAGTAAGAAAATTGTGAAAAATGCTCAGATCCCAAAGTGATGTGTTCAGATTGCTTCTTTTGTCCAACTAACAGTCCAAAACCCAAAGATGCTTCGATGACTGTTATAGATGGCAAAGAAAATGAACAAATCTCTAAATCTCTTGCAAGCAAACATATCAAAATAGTAATAATTCATTTTTCTTCAGTTGACTCATCGATTAGGTGACAGATCGCTGCAGCTCTAGTTTATTCATATTTATTTTTCTTTTGAAGTTCTGTGGAAACCGTGTCTTGAATGAGAGCTTCAGAAAAACTCAATAGAAAGATGAAGAAAATTCATGTAGAAGTCCAGTCACTTAGGAAAGACCTTGGCAAGGATGACTGTTAATGTTGGACTGCAAGAGCTCTCAGGTATGATGTGTAGTGACAATTTCACTGAAGAGGAGAAGTACAAGGTATGAAAAGCACATTTAGTGGTTGAGATAATAGCTGATGGCCTTCACAGTCAGCCACTCTGTTTATGTCTGTTGTGCAAACATGATTGGGTGGACTTCCTCTTTTTCTCCCTCTTAACAAATGGTTATTGTACCATACCGTTTCCCTTCTCTCTCTGATTCCCCCCTCTTTGCTTTTTTCCCCTTAAACAATGGATCATAACTCAGACAGGAACCAGCTGCTTCAGCAATTACATTAATATCTGTCCCAGAGTTTATTGGTTCGCCGACCACTCTAATCAAGTCAAAGGAAACGAGGCTATCCCTCTTCGTAACGGATAGCTCCCCCTCAATCTGCTTTGATTGAGAATGGATGTCATTCCTCTGCCATTAGTGCTGTAGCGTACAATGTTCCTCTTAACCATTACATCCAAGCAAGGCGAGCATGAGTTATGGTGTCAGACACACAGGCAGCTCCGAGCGGTCGGCGAGAAATCAGCAGCTCAGTCCCTGCCAGCGTGCCTCTGAGCAAGCCAGGCGAGACGAACGGCCTCCGTGACCGCAGCGTTACATCAGCTGCTGTCACTTTACGTACTTTAGTGACTGCATTGTGCGAGAAGAAGGCGCCATTATGTGGTAGAGAGAGGCAGAGTATAGTCAGAGTTTGTTTGGGGAGCTGGCGAGGGGAAGCAAAATCCTGACAGCGCAGTTATGGCACCAGTCCAAACTGAGCCACAATGTTCAATGGCAAGAACAAGTCGTTATTGTGTCACACTCTGAGAAATACTGTGGGCTGCAGTGTGACATTGTCCGTAACAACAGGTCATTCAACACCACTTCCTTCATCAAACCTCTGCCAGCTGAACTTTATCACTTTTCAAGCACCAGCACTGATCAGATTCATTAAGATTATTCCAAAGCATCAGTGACACAGGGATGGAATTAACTGGATTTAGTTTGAACAAAAGTTAGCACTGGTCGGGCTTGGGGAGTAATGGATTACATGTAACAGGATAATGTAATCTGGATACAAAAAAACATACAGTTACAGATAAGAGACATATTCACATTACAGATACATTTCCTAAAAATGGGGAATATTGGTGAAATTACAAATTTAAAATAAATAATGATATACTATCATGCAAAGTGTGCACACAGTTGCCAGTTCATTATCATGGGCTCTAGTGAAAAATGCTTCACTGGGTGGAAATTGCACCATGTTTGTCTTCAACTCAATCATAAATTGCGCACAACAAAGGAAGGAACAGCTCGACAAACTAACAAACCTAACAACAAACATAAAACACTCAGAGCTGCAATGATTAATCTGTTATTAATTGACTATTAAATTACTCTGCATCCATTTTGATAATCAGTTAATCATTTTGAGCCATTTTGTAATTTAAAAAAAGTACAAATTCTCTGATTTCAGCTTATCAAGTGTGAATATTTTATGTTTTTTAACTCCTCTGTGGCAGTAAAGTGAATATCTTTGAGTTGTGGACAAAACAAGACATTTAAGGCCATGTAGGTCTGAAACACTGATTAAGATTTTTTCACCATTTTGTGTATCAAACAACTAATTGATTAATGGAGAAAATGACCAACTGATAGATTGACAATGAAAGTAATCGTTACAGAAACAACTTTAAAAATCGTCCCTATGTAGGTTGGACTATTTTGTCTGGACCGTGATTTCACACTTGTAACTTTTGTTCAAATTCAACTGAAAAGTCTGAAAGGATGTAACGAGGAAGGTGTAAAAGGGCCTGAAGAAAACTGCCAAATTTTGCTTAAAATCATGACTCATCAAATTAGTGTCCAGTTAACTTTCAACTACTCAAACATTCAATTAGGGCTGTCCCCGACTGAGATTTTCCTTAGGCGAGTCAGATTTGGCCATCCTATAAGAATATTCAAAGGTTCGTCCCTTTTTTTT
>JAJHUR010085090.1:0-10870 GCA_027495735.1 Lutjanus campechanus | reverse complement strand
CTATTAATGAGATGAAAATAAAGAGATGAATTATACATTTTGTGAGGTTTTTCATCTTTAGGGTCATTTGAACAAGATTTTTTTTTTAACGTTCCACAGCAAATAAATGGCCATACAGCCACGCTAGCAGGTCTGCTTTGAGCTAAAGGTGAACATCAGCATGCTAACGTGTAGCATGCACCCTGACACTGACAAACGCTAACAGGCTGATATTTAGCTGGTAATAATCACCAGGTTTAGTTTAGATTTAGTTTAGAATATTAGCCTTATAACAAGGTTGCAAGGTTAATTTAATTATTATTGTACCACACAGGGTTGTGCAACACAAACATGATGCAGTCTCTTCTGTGCTACTTGAATACATCAGTACAGTAAGTAAAGTAAAATGTTTTTTTTCCCAGGAGAGCAAAGTCATGACCAGCCCTACTCTCAAACTATTTGGATTGTACTCATTGCCTTCCTTGGTTTGGGGTGCTTGCATGAGGAGTATGAAGAAAAAAATACTGCAAACAGTAATATTATAGAAAACCATATACAGTAAAATGAATAGCAAGTCAGAAATAAAAGTATTTTACATTCTGGAGCACAGAGGATTAAACTGGAGTAATCCTTTTAGATCATACTATGCTCCTATTTAACAATATATGCCAACAAATACAAAAAAAACTCACTGCTTTGTATTTTTGTCTCTGTATCTGTATTCAGATTGACCACCACAGGTGAGCGTGGTTTGAACTGGAAGCCTCATTAAATCAGGTTAATGTTGTATTTTCTAACCTAATATTCTTTTGCAGTTTAATGGCTGTGTCTACCAAGGATCAAAATGATTTTATATCAGCAGGTAATTGATTATTAAATATATTTCCACATCATCATACTGTACTTTTGATCTATCTCTTTCTCTCTGTTTATTTGTTTAAGTTTTCTGGACAGTCTGAGGCCCATCTTTTTCCCGTTTAACTGGAGAGATTGAAAAAAAAAAAACAGGTATGCAAATAAATAAAAATATCCTTCAGTTTAAGGGGATAATCTCAGTGCATTAAATCAGTGATTGGTTAAGGTAGCTGCAACCTTTGCAACTGTGCCAAAGTAATCATGGAGCTGACTTTTTACGAATAATAATAAGCACGTTTAGAATGAAAAATATCAGTTTTCATCACATTATTTGTGCCTTCCTGAATAATGTATTCAGATTCAGGTGCGCCCCATGTGTGCAACATCAACCTGGATGCCAGACTCACAGTGATGCTGATAAAACTCAGGGATCACCTCGTGTCCATAATGTGTACTTTAAAGAAGCGCGTTGAACTGTTTCTGCATTGTTTCGTCATCCCCAGCAGCAATGTTGAGTGGTGCTCTTCTTGCTTCTTATATTTTCAAAGGAATAGCAGAGGAAAACTGTTCCGAATATTGCTTTATAGTGCTAATGTTTATTGACTTATTTACTGTGGCAGAGCAGGAACAAACACAAGCCAACAGGTAATGTTTGGTTGTATTCTGTTTTGCAAAGGAAGATGCCTCTTAACTCAGTCAGTGAACTCAGTGAACTCAGTGAACTCAGTCTCTGCAGAGCAAGAAATAGATGGCTTCAGTAGTTTCTGTACCAAACTTGTGTTACCAATGCTGACTGTAGGGATACAATAGCAATGGCGGTCATTTCACCAATAGGCTAACCCACTTTGGTGGAAGTTAATCTACCACAGGCTGGGTTACTCGATCCATCCTGAAAGGTGTTGGACTGAGGGTTAAAATTACATGAATTTTAAGAGGCCTATATACAAGTTACACCACCTAGATATCGAGGGGAGAAGGTGCCTGTGCTGAGGCCGAAGGATACTAAGAGACAGCACCCATCACAACCACAGCCTGTTCACCCTGCTGCCATCTGACAAGAGATACAGAAGTATCCGCTGCTGTACCACCAGACTGAAGAGCAGCTTCCTCCCTCAGACTGTGATACTGCTCAATTCATCCTCAGCACTCCACCTTGTTAATCAGTTTGTTCTATGTTTTTATCTGTCCCTGCAATCAATTCCAATCAATCATTCAATCAAAGGTAATACTACAAGCAATTAGCAATTATTTTGTTTCTCTGCACGTCCCTCACTCAGGAGAAGGTTGATTTTTATTTCAATGAATGCATCCAGAGGAGTTGTTCTGATCAGTGTGACAGTTAAAAAAAAAGGAATTTATTTTCACAAATAAGTGGTCACTGTGGTCCACCAGGTCATTTGCTATTAGCAAGTTTATCAGTGGGTTCTTGCTTTTTCCAAATATTCCAAATAGATTATTTTGACACACCAAACATTTTGCTTATGTGGACGATCTGATGTTTTAATGCTGCAGCTGTACATGACTCTTCATTTCCTGTACATTCATGGTGAGAAACACCATGAACAAACACGTGTTCTTTAATCTGGAGAGCGAGATTTTTTAGACCAGGTCATTTCTGCAGCTCTGCAGTACTTCATTATAATTCAGAAGAAATAGCAGTCTGGTTCTGTGATTTGGATATTGCACTTGGCCATATTGTGATTTTATTGCAATTGCAATTAATTGTGCAGCCTTACTCGAGACTCTTGAGCCTATTATGCAACCAATGTCAGTGGTGAATGGAAAGTGGGAATTATACAGGTACAATGCACCACCTCTGTGACATTAATGCTGACACACTACTGAATTGATTTTCTCTTGAAAAATATCAATACAGCAAATACACATACGGCACTATTTTCATGAATTGACACCACTGAGGTAAATGGTTCTTAGTTAATTGCCTTTTCATGATCCTGGTCTCTGCGTCTCTGTCACTCTGTACATCTGTGTCTGCATGCATATGTGTGTGTGTGTGTGTGTGGTGGTGGTGGTTAAATGGCTGCCTACAACTTGGCAGAACTCTGTTTAGACCTCGCTATGCATCTCAATGACGGCAGGCACGCTGCAGAATGAGTCAAGTACTGTCAACACTGGGAGAGCATTCAGGCTCATCGCTGGCTCTGGGATTGAGTTAATGCTAAGGTGTGTGTGTGTGTGTGTGTGTGTGTGTGTGTGTGTGTGTGTGTGTGTGTTTGGGTCTGTGTGTGTATCTTGGCCTATCTCTCTAAATTACCTCAAATGCAAGATGTACTTTTAATGCGCAGTGTGTCTAATCAGGTCTAATCGGGACACTGGAACCTTCTGTGTTTTGCCAAGAGTTGACGCACTGACTGGCATAACAGCAAAGACACTGTGTCACTGTGACTTCTGTGTTATTCTGCACCTGTGCTGTCCTGGTGACCCGCATACCCAGTGTCATTATGGGTAATTACTTGTCTGAAAAAAGTGGCTTGATGACAACAAATAGCTTATTATAGTTCGAGGTGCGAAAATAAGCAGCATGGACAGTGAAAGTGTCTGTGGGTGGGTGGGTGAGTGAATCCATGCATATGAGCACAACTGTGAGCCGTCGGGTCACGTTATATCTTCTGTAGTTCTTGCAGTTCATGCAGCAGCCTGCCTGAACAGTACCAGTGTTTGTTGCTCCCAGTGGAAAAGCTTTTATGACTTTAGCAGTAAACTTTTGGAGGCAATCAATTTTCTATTAATAAAACCTTAAAGCTACGCAAGATTTGAGTGTAAACTCTGTTTATTGGTCCAGAGAGGTTCATGTTAAAAAATACCTCTAAATAGATTTGCCTTTTTTTTAAAAACCAAAATGCAAAGTGATTTGTTTGTTACACACATACAGTACATACATACATACAAATTAAACTTTTTCAAACTGTAAACAGTGTTGCCAGATTGGTTTGATGGTTCTGAGCCCAAGAATTTCTCAAAATCCACCAAAATCGCTGAAAAAAACACCCAAATATTATCTGTCATAAACAATATCAATAGCATTGTGGTTCATAACAATTTTCAACTGACGTGCTCACAAAGGGGCTAGCATGCAGATAGGAGGTCACACTGTACAATGCAACTATAAAATATTTGCCTTCTCTGCCGTCTGCCTTGAAGATAAAGACACATAAAGGAACAGCACACATAACAAAAACAATAAGTTTTATCTGATTTGGTCAACTGCAACAAGCCTTGAAAGCAAACCAAATAAAAGTATACCCCCCATGCACACACACACAAGGAGGGAGAAAGAGAAGTACATACAATCCCGTTTTTAATATACTATATATTTTTTTAATGTATTTAAACAGCCTAGATTCTGTCCACCAGCCCACCATGAAACCCCAAAACAGCTCAACGGAAAAACAGTGGACAACTGCCCAATCTGGCAACGTAGATTAAACACTAATGCATAAGTGATCATCTTTACAATTTTCTGTAGTAAAATCTTGACTTCATTCATTTAGTGTTCAATGATTTTGAGGATACCCTCATTTTGTAAAACGTGTTGCTATCCCACACTAAGCTCCACTAGGCATTGCTCCAGTGTTGCTGAATTCTAAAGCAGATTTTCTCCTCTGAGGTACATCTTATCAAAAATCCTGTGGAATAATTATTCAGCAGAATTTCACAGAATATCACAGCATCATTTTCATTCACCACCATTACTGTGGTTCTGTGCGCACCAGCTCAGTTATTGCAGTTAGACAAATGAATGCATTAGAAAAAACAGTGCTGTTTCAAGATGGTGCCCATTCATTATAGTGAAAATTCACCGCCCAGTCCACATGGCAAAAAAAAGCTTTCTCTCTTCCTGGTTTACTTCCTTGTTCCTGCATGTGCAGATTAGCAAACCCAACACATAAATTGTAGACTGAGGTGACAAGTTTGGTCCCAAATAGGCAACAGTGCTGTCTCACAGCATCTGTGTCTGGTTCTCTTAAAGAGGCACAACAGTTTCAAACATGAAGTTTACAGTTTTATTAACCTGTGTCCAGCAAGTACAACTTTAATATACATCAGTGCACCAAAAGAAAAACAAGAAAAGAAAAGATAAAACCTGGTAAGGTCAAAACTAATCAGCATTTTAACCAAAATGCCTGACTAAATAAAGGCTCTCCTCATTTTTAATTACTTTTACATTTGCTCCACTAGGTAGTCTGTAACTTTGACATTTTGTGGTTTGCTACTTAGCAGGTATCATAAAGTTGGTTTACCAGAGTTTTTCACTGAAGACAGCTACCTGCTACTTCTTAGAACGACACAAAATGTGAAAAAGATCAACAAAATCAAGATGAGATTAACGAGTTGAGGAGAGACTTCATTCATGTGAAATTTTTCTATTTTTTCCTCTCTATAAGTGAGCTTTTTACGTACAAGTATTTATGTAATCCATAGTTAATATAACAGCTGCTTTGACGCCAAATCACTACACGAGCCTGTGCTGTTCTGGTTAGATCAGCATGTTACAGAAATTTGAAAAAGAGGTCTGTTTGACTTTGTAGTCACTGGTTATCAGATCATTAACAGCTCCTGAGCAAATCAAGCCAAACTGACAGCAGGGGGGATTTGACTCACAGTCACAAAAGCTACAATGCATATTTAACATGCAGCGTAATCTTATAATGGAAACCACTTAAACATGCCAACTTGTAAAGATGTCCAAGAAGAGAGTCAGAATCCACATTAATGATGAGAAAAACATCAAGCATGATTCAGTTGGATGTAGAATAGAGGTGAAGACAAGCTGACTACTGCATGGTTGTCATCGAGGTGGCCGTGGTTGACTTGGCAACCAAATCTCTGTGGAGTTGTTGGAATAGAAACAGACTGATGATTATTAAGATTTTTTTTTAACTCGTGCATCTATTTGTATCCATGCATTAGAGTGTGTTTGTGTGTTTGAGTGTGGATGGATTGTAGCTGTGCATAGAAATGTCAAAAACTACACATTTATGTGCAGCCTAAATAACATTGTTCAGTGCAGCTCAGCATGTAGGAAATTACATGTATGATGCTGGACCTGTGGGTTCTTTCCCTGAACATACACTCATGGTTCTTTAAGTCATGTTAGATTGAGTTGATTCTGTCTAAAAAGAGTTTGCTGCATATTATCGTCATCAGTCAGTGGGTGCTTGTTGTTTCAGTGAAAGCCTGAAGGACACTGTAGCATGACAGCAATGCAGCTATCCATTTTAGCTCCTGTGCCTCCTCCTCCTCCTCCTCCTCCTCCTCCTCCACCTCCTCTTTCTCCCCCGCCTGCTAATCATCATGTGTTTCTCTCTTCCCATCCTCCTCAACACTGTCATCCTCCTCCTCCTCCTCCTCCTCGTCCTCCTCCACTCAGTCTCTTTCTCTCTCTCTCCCTTGACTCATCATCCTTGTCCTCCCTTCCTTTCGTCCTTCTCCTTTTGTTTGAGATACAGGACCTCGGGGACTCAAGGCTGCAGTAAAACAAGTCTGATGGATTCAATATGTCCTGATTAAAGTCCTTGACCAAAATTCTAACAACATAACACAAACACTGTTAAGTATAGTGTATGGCAGACAGATGAGGAGTAACGGATCACATATATAACAGGATTATGTAATTAAGATTTTAAAAAACAGAAAAGAAGACGTAATCAGATTACAGATAGACCTACATTTAGTAAAAAAATAAAGAACAATATATGCACACATTATAGCACTTCACAAGTCTCACAACACCACTGTGGTTTCAGTGAAATCTGCTAATCTTACACATAATTCATTATTATGGCCTCTAGTAAAAAAAAAATGTTTTCACTGGGCTGAAATTTCACAATTATTTTGTCTTTAAATCAGAAAAGAGGAACAACGTTACAGTACAGTGACAGTTCTGCCTTCCAGATGTGAAAGTGCTGTCATCATCCAAAAACTCAACATCTAATTTAAAAACACATTTATGGGAAAGATCAACCGCTAACATTAGCTACATAGAACAACTGCTAATATTAGCTACACAGACCAAGTGCTGACATTAGATACACAGACCAACTGTTTACATAAGCTACACAGAACAACCGCTAATGTTAACTACACAGAAATCCAGTTAGCTAGCTATCCTATCAATACTTCTACTACTGCTACTACTATTACTGCTGTTGCCGCTACTACTACAACAGAAAAATATTTTGGGACTGTAGGTTGCAATGAAACAACTGCTAACATTAGCTTCACAGATTAACTGCTAGCATTAGCTACACAGACCAGTGCAAAGTTAACTACATAGACCAACACTAACGTTAACCATGTGGACCAACCACTAACATTAGCTATACAGACCAGCGCTAATGTCAACTACATGCCAACTGCTAACATTAGCTACACAGACCAGCACTGCCATTAGCTGCACAGAACAACTGCTAACATTAGCTACACAGACCAGCGCTAATGTCAACTACACAAACCAACCCTAATGTTAACTACATGGACCAACCTCTAACATTAGCTTCACAGACCAGTACTAATGTTAACTACACGCCAACTGCTAACATTAGCTACACAGACCAGCACTACTGTTAGCTACACAGAACAACACTAAGATTAACTAAATGGACCAACCTTTAATGTTAGCTACACAGAAATCAAGTTTATCTGTCAATACTACTATACTACTTTTAGCACAGAAAAATATTTTGGGAGTGTAGGTGGTGATGCTGGTGACCAGGATGGTGTGAATAAGTTTATGGCAGTTTACTTTAAGCATTAGTGTGAATAGCATAATGTTATGCAACAAAGTGGGCCTCCATTAAAATGCACATAATTATGTTATTAATCTGTATATGCATATGCTGTATAGCTGAACAATAAACTGATAAACCTATAACAAACATATAACATTGTATTAGACTAAACTAATCATTTGATATTGAGGACATGAGGATACCTTCTGCTTGATAGCAGAGCAGTCAGTAGAGTTGATGAGTGCAGGGAGGAGGAGCTACAAACCCATTCAGACTTCTATCAAAGCTCCATTAAACTCTTAATTTGAAAAAATTCTGAGCGTGCAGCTACACTAAGGCAGCTAGGTGTGGGCATGCGTGTGTGTGTGTGTGTGTGTGTGTGTGTGTGTGTGTGTATGTTCGTGTGGGGGTGGTATGGATGGACCTCTCTGATGTCAGGGAGTGAGTGTGATGAGGCTGTGTCTGTGAGGTTGTAAATGTTTGATGGGGTTTGATCCTACCATCTGTCCACTACTGCTGGCTAAGAGGAAGAGAGAGAGAGAGAGGGACTGGGTGAAAAGAGACAGCACAAATACTCACGATGATTAAAAAAAAACAAAAAAAGAAAAGAAAGATGAATGCTAGCATGTCATCGTGTAAGCAGCATTACAAAAGACTCATCCTTGTCTGTATAACTGGACTGCAGGCCTTTATGTTGAATGTTTGCATGACATACAACAAAGATATAATCCAGTCTTGTATATATCATATGTAATATGTAAATCTCTATGATAAAGTGCTATATAAATAGCAGTAAATACCCAAAATGCACTATACACTGTCCCATCACACTGCAGAATATTATTATCATGTATTCATCGAATTTAGTCACATAAACAATTTAACTCTACAAAACAGTGGCTGGATGTAGCTATAATATCTTATATCCAAGGATTTCAGATAGCAAAAACGTATACTGAAATCTGATTTCTGCACAAAAAAATATCAACGAATAAATGAAAATTCTTCATTCAAACAAAACAAATAAATAAAAAAAGAGAGATAAAAACAAACAAGTTTATCAATAACAAAAACACATCTCTGTTATGGTTTTCGTTTCTTTCTTTCTTTCTTCTCTTTTAAAATAGCAATCTATAATGAAATTTTAAGCTTATTCTACATAAAACTATCTGTAGACAATAATTTCTTATTTTCTTTGGTCATACACAGATATGCATGATGATTGCCAGGTAATATGTGTATGGATGTTGTCAGGTCTCTATTTGATCATGTGAAGAGAAGATCTGATATTAGGTAGCTAGTTTAGGCACAAAATCTGTCAAGACTGACAAGCTGACTGACTCATTCGACTGTAAAATCCAACACATAGTTGGTAAAATATGTGTATGTGTGTGTGCGTGTGTGTGCGCTTCATAGCCAGACTGATGCTCTAGGGCCCGTAATAACATCGGCAGCAGTTCTTCTTCAGAGCTTAAAAGAAAAGCATGACAACATTATATTTATTGCCTCCAGGTGTGTAATATTATCTTTATAAAGTAAACAAACACTTTGAACAGACGCGATTCATATATTTATACCAAACATCTAAAAATATATAAAAATCTCAGGTCTAACTTCCCACACTCCCTAAAAGTAGAGGAAACAGAGAAACCCACACAATGATGCTGCAATGTTCCTGTGGGATACACTTTAACTTCGGTATAAAGAAACAAGCATGAACATAAACACGGTTCACCTGAGAAATAAATAATGACAAAATGATGGATAAGTGTATGATTAAACCAGACCTGCGCAAAATGTGGCAAATGACAGATTTCATGTGGCCCACAAAGCCATGATGCAAATACCAAAAACTAAAAATCTAGCAAAGGCAGTCAATAGCATTTTGGTTATCATTAAATCATTATCAGACCTTTATTTTGAAAGGGGTCAGTGCTGTGTTCATTGGTAATGATAATGAACAATATCTTTTATATTAAACTGTGACTTTATTCACTCATGTTGTTTATGTTGTTCTTCTTCTACTTTTGCTGCTACTATCATTGCAACCCGTGTGCAGCATGCAGGGTACACTGCAGGGTACTTTTGTCATTTGTGTCTGACCCACGGCAGCTTGATCAGTGGTCCTCCATGAAAAATAATGATACACTCCTGGATTTAACTATAAGAAAATGTTATAATCTGCATACTATATGACTGAAGCTGGTTTTGATTGCCAGGGATCCTTGTTTCAAGTTTGCCTAAAAAATTTTCTTGGAAAATCTTTCCGCTGATGTATTGCTACACACATCATTTCCAGTAGATTTTCATTTCTTGTATGCAAAAATTGCAAGAGCTTGCAATATAGTTTGTGCAATACAACGCTAGTAAAGCAAACTACATGAACTACATGTTCCAGAATGCATCCTGATTTTCTTCTTTGAACTGAGGGAGTCTTGGTGCTATATATCAGTTTATGCTAGATAGCGTCTGAATATCATACAGCCGTTTCCAGCAGTGTCTCTCTTGGTGTTATGCCCCTGTTGGGGTGAACAACGTTCCACCATTAACCCAAATAAACCAGAAAAAGACACATTGAAAAAGAGCAAATCCGTGGGATTAATTAACAGAAATACTAAATCAAGATGACACTAAATGAAGAGTAACTAAAGTCACCAAGAAAAAATTACTTCTGTGGGCCTCATGCAAGAATGTTTTTGTATTAATCTCCTTAAACTTTCATACTTGTGAGACATGTACAAGTGTTCAAAGTCGGATTCACCTTTTAAACTTGCCAAGCCTGTCATAAATCTCTCCTTTCAGTTTGACGAACGCCTGCTGACCACGAGGAGCTGAGACATGTCTGTCTGGATCACGACACGCAGACAGCCATGCCGCTAGGATGGCTAAAAATTTAAACAGGCCTCGAGAAAGAGATGAAAGAATACTGTGACGTTTGCTGCCCATGTATCTGCTGTAAAAGGTTCTTCTGAGGGCAGCAGGGCAGGTGATCAAAGAATATGCTAAACAGTTTGTTATGGATTTTGTGAGGTATTGATTGTTGGGTGCCATGACATTTGTGTGTGTGGAGAGTGTGTATGGCATGGACATGATTAATGTATGTTTACAAAGAGCATATGCTATTCTGTGTGTGTCATGAATGTATGATGAAGAGATACGCATGAATGCACACAAAATGCTCTTTTGTTTGCATGTATGCGCCCAGGACCAACCCCCGCACACACACACACACACACACACACACACACACACACACACACACACACACACACACACACACACAC
>JAJHUR010085089.1:0-118984 GCA_027495735.1 Lutjanus campechanus | reverse complement strand
GAAGACCTTCACCCATCATCACATCGGCATAGTGGTGAGTACATACTGAGTGGGTTATCATGTAAAGTGGAGTATCCTTTTAAGGTCTGATGCTTTCATCCTCCGGGGATAATGAGTATCTGTACAAAATGTCAGTAGCCCATCCATCCTATAGTTATAGTAGGAAATTTCAGTCGGGACCAAAGTGGAGAAATTACAGACCAATTTAGTCTGTATTTCAGTGCAGGGACTTAAAAAATTATAAGTTTGTTCTCAGTTTATGGCCTCACAATTTCATGTACTAATGCTGAAAGCGGGTGATGAAAGTCTGGTGGACAGACAGATGGACAGAATATTGTTGTTATGGGTGAGGCAGTAGTAAGTGTACAAGAAAGATGGAGGCTAGCACAGACAGACGGCAGCAAGTTGAAGTAAACTACCACAAAAACAGATTATAATAGCCTCTACAGTTGTGTAATTATTTTATATTGTATCAGTTTTTTTTTTTCTGGCCCTGTACCATTCCACATGCAACTGGTTGAGGACTACTGGTGCTTTTGATCTTTTTGCTGCAGTACCACATTTGGGCACTGGGGGAAGAAATGGCAGCAAGGCTAATGCTGTGACATTATACGTTTGTAGCTCTGGTATTTTCTTTACAGTGCGTAATGTTTCTAGAACACGACTCTGAATGGATGTGCTAAAATACAGCACTGGAATAAATACCAGTATCTTATCTTGAACACATAAGCGTTGTTTCCATGAACCTATTTGCTCTGCACATTTTGAACTACTTAAACATTTCCTCAGTTTCACAAAAAAAAGTTTTGATGCTCACTGGAAGTGGTTTTTACCTTTTTGAAAAAGAGTTAATGCTCTTAATGGGAGATGGAAACACTGTTTCTGAGTCAGTTGTGATGTATAGAACATTTACCTCACATGACTGATCAGCTGTTTCCACTCCGACAGTCTCCTCATGGCTCCCCGGCTGCACACAGATCTGCTGTAACCTTCCTCACATTAATACAAGAAACTAGCACAAATGTCATATTTTCTATCTTGTTTTTCACTGTTTGAGGTCTGTTCTGACTGGAGCCCCCTACTGGTTATTTCAACAAACCTCCACTCCTAATAATCACATGATGTTAGTGGAAGGAAACAAGCATTCATTCGCATTTTCTTATGCTGATTTACTTGAAATTCGGTTAAAAATGGCAAAACATTTGGATGGAAGCCTGCAGTGACCAGGGCTGGGCATCACTTTGATGGCCTCAGTCCAGTCAATCATGGAATTTTCCTAATTTGTGGGCTTTTTTCTTTTTGTGGTGGTGCAAGGGAATTGTTTTTTTCATGTTTTCTACATATATTAATGTTATATCAAGGTTTGAAATTGTAGTTGTCATGTAACTGTGATGAATAGACCATCTGTTTCGGCCATTCTGATCGATAGATTTAGTTTAGAGTAAGGCGCTGGCTAAATAAGATTTATCTTCTTCCTGTTCCTTTATGTTCATGAGAGGTGCAAATGGATTTGTGTAGTCATTGCAAACAACTTTACATATTTTTTTCACTTTTCTGGAGATGTGCATTACATGTGCGGGAAAAAAATGAAATGAAAATGAAAAAATTGCGATACCGTTATCAATACCAGCACCCCTAAAGTGATAGCAATACCAATAGTTTTTAATTTGATAATTTTTTGTCCCTCTTCATTTGATACCTGGAAGCATTCCTGAAATAATTTTGCATTTTTCTACAATTTTTTTTAGCAGAGATTACAGGCCTGTAGTTCAGTAGTATACTTCTGTATGTTTTTGTCACATCTCTGCATGCTGAACTGCCAACTCTGTCAAATACACTGTTGCTTGTGTACATACACCACAAACAGTATAGGTTGTAGCTGCTGCGGTTGTGGGCCAGTCACACATTCCTGTGATTGGCTGCAAACAAATCTATACAGTGTGTTATTTTTGTGTAGATCTGGGTACAAAAAGCATCAAATTAAAAAGCGGCTATCATTTGACTGGAGAAGTTTCAATGCTACTTGATACTGGGTTATTTCGGTCGATTGAAAAGGTATCAAAGCACTGATACGCTGCGCTGCTAGTGAGTGGTGCAGTGTTGCAGTAGATTGTCAGGTTATTTGACAAACATCACTGAGTCGTTAATGCCTCACACACCTGCTGAACGTAAAACAAGAAACTTCCTTCACACACATATATATCGAGACACAATCACCTGAACACACACGTATGTTTATACATACATTTATCAAACTCACACGATTAAGTGCAAAGTGCTGCTTGAATGAGATTCCTCCTCAGACAGAATTAGTTCAGGTAAGGAGGGAATCGTTACTGTCTGCTTTGTCTCATCTCCATAATGTTTGCGTACTCTCAAGTAGGTGGAAATGCAAAATGAAACATAATTATGTTGTACTCCCGCTGACAACTGCTCTGTCACCGGGCGCATTAGAAACACCGCTGTGTATAGCGTGAAGAAAGAGGGTGTGTAGAGAAAAAGAGAACTTGTGTGGGCCTGGCTCATCTCTCACACTGTGACAAGGCTACTTACTTGGAGGTTGCGCAAATAAAAAAATAACTAATACCTGCCACGTACACACAACTGTATCCCTAAGCTCATTAGACACTGTCCGTATTTCTACCATCCCAACCAAGACGGATCTCTCACCCTCACTACAAAGCGCAATTAAACCAGACCAGACAAATATAGCGTGGTGGTATAATCTTTCTGAATCACCTGGAAAGTCAAGAAGATAAAAAAAAAAAAAAAAAAAAAAAGCCGCCTTTCTTTATAGCTGCAGTGCTGGTGCCTTGTAAGGAACTAGGTTGGCCTCTTTTAGCATGTTTACTGGCAGCCAAGTACAAATTAACCTCCCAAGATCAACAATAAACCTAATTAGAGTTGTGTTCTGCAGCACACATCTCTAAACACAGATCACAGCTTGTTGAGAGATGAATCTCCATCTGTCTGGCTGCACACTGGGAGGAGGAGAGACTCAGAGAAGATCAGTCCCAAGATTCAAGCAGGAGAGCTTTGTGTGTTTCTGTGCGTGTGCGCGCGCACGCAAGGAGAGAGTGTGTGTGGCCCTTGTGGCCACGGGGTTACTTCCCCATGTCAACCTTTATTTTATGATGTCATGCTGCAGCAGAGAAGTGGGACATGGCACATGCAGGGAGAACACGCGGTTGGATTTGAGCTTGTTTGCGAGGGGGTGGGGTGAGGAGCGTAACGCTAAGGGGCTAGGACAGGAACAGCTCTGCCCTGCCATTTGACACTCACTCCTGGGACGCAGACAGCCAGACAGGGAGGAACACAGGGGTGTGGAAACAGGAGAGTCGATACAGCTCACAGAGTCGAGAGCACACGCATGCACAGGGTTTAATTTTCTCACATTTGCTACCGTAAAATGAAATATGGTCACATTCATTATTAATTTTAAACTGGGATTGCCTATAACAGAATCAGGCACAGTGTTTGTGTTTTTGACTGTCTACAAGAGATGAAACTCCCAGAAAACGTTTCCCCGGTTATCGTATTAAATCCTTCAGTATCAAATAATAAACAAATTATTGAATTTTTCCACCGTCTTTCCTTGTCCTCCAACTTCGGCAGGAAAATTTGTAGTCACGGGGGACATTTTGAGGTCTGAAAAATGATTAAAAAGGGCAATTTTTCTGGATATGTATTTTCTGGCTCTGTAGTAATTTCCCTAAGCTGCCGTTGGACATGACAGCATTATCACTTTGCCTTTGACACTGTGGAAGATAAAGCAGTGGGGACACCAAGGTCCAAATATGTTGCTTTTATAGGTAGGAGCTGTCCCATTCATCATGTGCTAACACCGAGAGCTCTCTGTAATCCCTGTCCATAAGTCAGCGTGGGGCAGGTATCTTCTGCCCTGCCACAAAGTAAACTGAGGATGTAATTTTAGACCTGAGTACAGGGAAAAACAAAGGGTGAAATAGACTTAAAGGGATAGTGTGGAGTATTTAAAGTTGGGTTGTATGAGGTATTATTGATAGTCAGTGTATTATCTATGGTAGAGGGCAGTCAATACACCCCCAGCTTGGAAAAGCAGAGTGAAGTACCAGCACAGAAGCTAAGCAATATATGTGTGTATGTGTGCTGTGGACTGGGTCAACAGCAAAATGTATTTTAGCCAGCTAAAAAAATCAATATCAGTTTAAGTGTACGCTATATTTAGAATTTTTTCACCACTTTACCTTGGTGTCACACAGCCTTTCCTGATGGGAAACTGCAGTTATATGAGCTAAATATCACTCTCTCCTGCTCAAATTGACTCTATTGGTACAATCAGTACTTTTACCTTGCGGAACATGGGAGTTGCTGGTCTACTGCTGCCTTGATCTCTTAGTTTGTTTGTCTTTTAAAACACTGAAGTCACACAATAAGACATACAAACTTAACAGATCAAGGTAGTGGTAGACCAGCAACTTCTGTGTTACTTCTTTATTAAAATCCCCAGACCTCCTTTTACAGCAAAACTTTTTCCAAATACACTGACATATTCCTTTCCTATATTTACAATACTCATGAGGTCTTATATGTCCAAAAAAATCAGTGAGAAAATGTACATAAAAATAAATCAAAACAACACTTAAAGCGATATTCCACCCCTAGACGATAATCCACTTAATATGTACTCACCCCTATGCTGATGTGAGGATGGGTGAAGATCAGAAAACAGGGTTGCAGTTAATGGCAGTGAATGGAGACCACAGATAAAATGTTAAAAAAAAGATCACAAAACAAACACAAAATGTCTCCATCCTGCTTGTGTGGTGTAATCCAAGTATCCGCGAGCGACATTAAAATTTAACAACAAAAGATGCCATTTACACCATGTTTTTAGCCGAAATGTCAACTGTAGCCTCCCAGGTAGCATGTAAACATGGCCTCGATGTATCGCGAGACTTCGTATAGCTCGTGATATTTTCACACGTGCATCCATGAAGAGATATATGAAGTCTAGTGTAGTTATATTTGTCTTATTCAGTGATTGCTGAAATATTCTAAATTTACTGTACACCTCAACTGATATTAATTTTTTATTTTTTTTAGGTGGGTCTTATTTTTACGTGTCTGAAATATGTTTTGCAGCTGATCCTGTCCAAAACAGTACATTGTATAGCTTCCGCGCTGGTTATCCTCACTGCTTCTCCAAACTGGAGACGTGTTGAGCAGTATCACACGTCAGTATCAGTATCAGGCAATACACTGACTATCAACAAGTACCTCAAACAAGCCTGCTTCAAATAATCCAAACTATCCCTTTTAAAAAAAGGAGTAAATGCATAAAGACACAAATGCAAGACAAAAAGACAAAGTAACTTTCAGAAATCAGTTTATATAACAAAGTGGTTATTATTTAGTATCATATTCCATTACATATTCTATGGAAGGACTGTGTGCATAACCATTTTGTTTTTCCATGTTCTTAAGGATACAAATAAACTTAAAATGTTACAAATATAAATGTTTCTTAAGACAATAAAACATACTCAATGACAACAAGGAAGGTAGGCAGGGATATGGCAGCTTACACATCATGGTCGGACAGGGTTTGTCAACAGTTGTGAGCGTCGTTTGTTGATTCAGCCGCAATTGGTCTTCCACAAATCAATAGTAAGCACTAACAAAGCAGGAAAGAACTGGATATGTGGCAGCTGGAACTATTTACTGAAAGAAATACTTTGCAAATAGTTCACTCTGTTAGTGGCAAAGTCGTATTCAAACATCTCAAACAACTCATTCTCTGCCTGAGCAGAATATCTTGTGAGGTAAAGTGCACAGTCAGTGAGTGTAAGTTACAAACTTGTCTTTTAATTAAAGCGCTTGTCACCAGTCACCACCAAAATGGCACCTTTACAGTTTTTGATCAATCTTTCATACCCCTGCCTCCTCATTCTTACAATTACCATGAGCACAAGTCATATCATAGGTTCAGGTTTGTTAGTCACAAGCTAAAAGACGATGGGATGATCGGCCCAAACACGCAGAGGGCTTGTTTTTCACACTAAAATGATGGAACAGTTCAGGCTCTTTGACCTGAGACTCTCCTGCTATTTTCTATAAAAACACGTCATTCTGATTATTCTAAAAGATGGAATGAGGGAGAAATACAACAATCACTTTACAGGGATGACGAGGAATGTTGTCATTGTAGAAGTTTCCCTTATAATTCAAAGTTAGCTCTTGATGTAGTTGCTTTTATTAAGAAAAAAATGTTTTAATTTTCATGTTATCAGCCACTGTTTTCCAGCCATTTGATCTATTGAAATGGCATCAAACTTAAAGTTTTGTGATGCATTTTTCCTTTTTAGTTTTGAGTTGCATCATTCATAAAAAACAGTAAGTGTTGATAGTGATCAGTGTTGTATGATCTGGAACTTCTACAATGGCTAACACTGTAGCTCTTAGCTTATTACAACTCTACAATGGCATCATGACATTTTTTTTTTCAAAACTCCAAATAAATGGCATCTTACAAAAGATGTTTGAGTGTTTTAGATAAGAAATACCACATAACTATCATTTTGTAATCACATCAAAATCTCCTGCACTGTAAAAAGAAAGTTGAAAAGTATCATAATTTCAAGGCAACGTCTTTGATAAAGTTTAGAGTTTTGAATTAAAAGCAAACTCTTAGTTTTGAAATGCACCTAGAAAAAGTTTCTCAATCTGTAATCTTTGGTTGAGATGAATTACTTTTTTTCTTTAAAAAATTAAAATAAATAATAATAACAATTTTATATTTTCAATTTCAACCGAATAATTTTAAGCACCCAGATAATGACAAATCAGGTTCACAGCTTACTGGGAACAATTTGATGAAATATAGATTTTTGAGGGGTTTCTCAAAGATTCAAGTTTTAAGTATAAAAAAGAAAAGTAAATTATCTCAACAAAAGGAAAACGTTCAAGTTTATTTCAAAACAAGAAACAAGAGTTTGAGTTTGACTTAAAACTCTAACTTTAGTGAAGCCAGTTGCCTTGAAATTATGAGTTTTCTTGACTTTTCTTTTTTTTTTACAGTGTACTTTAAATGACAGCTACTAATTGGATCAATTTTTATTTAAAAAAAAATCCAGTTTCTATAGCTGTACAATCCTTTTCATACTCTGACAGAAAGAAACCTGTACTCCCTTTGATATACAAAACAAAAATAAAAAACAGGAATTTTCCACCATAGTATATTGTAGTGAGAACTGTTTCCCACCCAAAAGAAAAAAAGTTGGCACATGTGAAAAAAGAAATCAGACTTGATTAAATAATGAAGAAAACATTTTCAGTCCAATTATTCATAAAGAAATAGACAATTGTAATTGTTAACCACAAACCACTGGTTGTTTGGCATTTACAGCATCCAATCAGAGGGTGAAAAAACACCAAACATCACAGCAGACGGTGGTGTTTATGGAGAGCTGATTAAAAAAAAAAAAGAAAAAAAGAAAAACTGTACAGGCGTGGTGGTGTTGAGGGCAAAGGGTGAGTTGTGATTAGAAAAAAAGGAAATCACTGCCTCTGATGGCACATCTCTGTCTCCGCCGTATACAACAACACGTCCTTACAACTCCTATCTGTGCAGAATCCCTTATGTGGAAACCTCATTCTCTATGCTTTCTCTGTGCGACTGCTCGAACCTTATGTTCAGAGTGGAATTATTGTCTTCTTAAATATTCAGACTTCTCGGAGCATTGTGGATGCACCTTGAGCCGAGATGATGTGTAAAATTGCATTTTTAGAAGCATGCAAGCTGGGAGAGGAGGCATCATGAAACAGACACATCACAAGCTGCACTGGCAGATTGTTTAAATGAAAAATCTCCATCTATTCAGCCCAGGAGTCAAGCACACTGAATCCTATTTTGCCTGGGTTCCTGTTCCGATTACTGAGCTGGCATGATGCACACACACACTCACACACACACTCTTGCCTAAACACACACATAGCCTAAAGGAGAGTTCTGGTATTACTAAAGTAATCCGCGTTTGGGTAAAAGGGTCAGTTATGCCATTAGTGCTGGAATATTGGAGGGCGTTTGGAGACTCAATTGCTAAGACAAGCATCATCTTGTCTTCACTGCCCCGTATTCGATTATTCTGGCCGTGCCCACTCTCCATGTGGACTCGATGGTTGTTCTTTAGTAGCATCTGCTTACAGTTTAGGGCAGTGAGGGGACAGGGCCGCCCCAGGCATGAATATATGAATAAAAAGTTCACGTGAAGGAACTGTGTGGCAAGTGGGTGCTCACAGAGCAACAGAGCTTACAGCAAAGTTTCAACTATTTTGGACACGAGCACCAAGCAATCAGGTGTTTGTTTCGATGCTGAAAGCTTCATCAGGTGGGAGGTGTTACAGAAAACAGATGTGAGGTATTTAGTTATGACTGCACAAGAAACCACCAGGAAACAGGGTCTTTTTAATAGAGTGTTACACTTTGTAGTCCCAAAACTGTTCAGTGTTTGAGCCTTGGATTCCCTCAGCAGATTGCTTTTTTCCCAAAGGGTTTTTTAAATGAGTGAATAAAATGTGTCCTGTGGTTTATATTAGCCCAAAACCATTATACATTTTGTTCCACAATATAAATTTATCCATTTAAATCTCAGCTGTGTTTTTTTTTAAGCTGCTTATCCCTGTTCATATTAATTACACATCAGTTCAAAATGGTGAAATGTTATCTTATTGAACAAATTATGGTCATATGACACTGAATGTCTTGATTTTCCTACAAGCCTTGTTTCTATTTATTTTGGTCGTGTCTAAAAGGGAACCCTTGATTTCTGAAACTCTTGCAACTCTCACGCAGTGAATTAAGGATTTATTTCAGCCTAAGCAGGGTTGACAAATGTTGGACCAGTGGAAGACAGTGAGTTTTGTTTAGTTTAGTTTTTCTCTCAAGTCTGAAAGTAGTATGTTTTAAGATGAGTTAACAACCAATTAAGCTTGTCCTAATTCGATAAAAGAGAGAAACCTTCTGGATTCAGAAGGTGTGTGGTTGTGTTTTTCTGTTTAATAGGAAAATTAGGTGTGAGACTGTTTACTTTGACTCTCTGTGAGTCTATTTTGTTTACTGGACCTGGCGAACGTACGCCTGGACATAATGCAGTGAACTCGCCGTCTGCACACCTCTCTCAGCTGACACTCAGTTGGACAGGGGGTCAGGGGGTTGGTGTGGGGGGTGCATATACACAGATGCGCAAATATATCGGCAATCACAGGTTGATGAGCTGATGTTGGCTGGTTGGGTTAAAATGATCACTCTTGCTGCTCTTTTGACAGATCTTTTGCTGGTCTAGGGTTTCCTTCTTGACACGACTATTTAGTTTTTGAAAACGGGGGGAAAAAATGAATTCATAATATGCTGTGAGAATTAAAAGTAGACATGAATGATTTTCTAATATCTAAGTGTGATTATTTTTGACTGATATTGCAATTGAAATATGATTTTCAATATGAGAGGGAACGATTTTGGGGTGATTTTTTAAGAATATAATTTGTGGGAATATCATTATTGTCATTTTAATTTAAAATCATATTAAAATGATTATTGTGTGATTTTTGCAGGGATCTGTACTGAACAAAGATATTTGATGTCCATAGAATATGACGTGTAGGCCAGGACATGTCTGCAGCACAACATTATTTAATTAAACATGGTATTTTAACACATTTTCCACCTTCGACAGATATTGCGTCTCCTCTGATTTGAAAAATGCAGTCGGCCATATAGCGATTTTGATAAAATTTTAATTGACTGGTCAGCCCTAATTTGAAGTGGAGCAAATTTTTCACCATAGGTCTCCGAACAGATGTGATTTGTGGACTTATAGCCTTCACAGAGAAAAAAGAAACACACACAGACTGATGGAGATTGATATTAAAAACATTTGAATATAATACATTTGTATAACCAAGCTTCCCTCACTGAAAATCTGTGACCGCAGGAGAGGTCAAGGGGTCATTAGCTCCTCCGGGCAGTTATATGCATTTAGAAATGTGTCAGTCTCTCACGTTAACAGCAAAAGCGACCTTGGGACAGAGATCAGCACCCCCAAGGCATTGGTTAGATATTACACAACTAAAAATAAAAATGCATCTTGTCAAAATGGAGATTACAGTTTCAAGATCCATGAGTCACATGCTGTGAAATACATCGGTGCAGACAGGGGCCAGCTCTTGCGGCTTTGTGGGATATGGAATGAAATTAAAATGATTCATGTGGACTCCTGATGTTTGTTGAAGGAGGGATTGACGGGGAAGAAAAAAACATTAAGCAACCACTCCCTCTTTTGTTAAGAGTTCGCTGACTTGTTCAAGCAAACATCAGCAGGTTGTGGGCTCGCCAACATGGGTGTTGAATCCCTGTCTTCCATGTAAAGGACAGCTGGCCCGCTGCCCCTCTGTTGCATGTACTGTGTGCGGTATGTTTGTCCGGACGATAAGCGTACACCATGGTATAGTCCTTGGCAGACTGTCTCTTCTCAACACACTGCATGCTATTTCATGTGGAAATCACAACTGCATGTGAAACTGTAGTATTCTGATTAGTAGACGGCTTAGAATCAAATCAAGAAAACCTCTCATTTCAAACAGTAGCAGCCTTAAAAATGCATTTTGTTCTTTTTTTCAAACCATCTAGAGAGGACATGAACTTTCTGAGTGATGAGGAAGTTTTGAATAAATATGTAAGGCGTCAGATGAACAGCATGAAAATTAAATGTTTGTGTAGCGTCTGCAGCTCTGTGTGGCTTCTTTAGGCGTTTTTATTCCGTACATGTTGCTGTGTGTTTATGTGTGAGTATTTTTGTGTGCGTGTTAGTGTGTGAGGGGCGGTTTGTCCCTCCTTTAGATGTCGTCCGGGTCTCCACCTCGCAGGCCTCTTTGGCACTTATCTAGCGTCTTGTGGTAGGCGCGGGTGATCATCGAGGTTGGTGATTTGCGTTGTGGCGCGAACGGGACCTTTCCAGGACTGCACGGCGGTTGTCTGTTCAGGAAAAAAAAAAAGAAAAAAGAAACAACAAAGAATCAAAGAGTGAGACTGAAGAAGAACAACAAAGTGTTGTTACATTGATCCATACTGGCACGCAAGAGCTCGACTAAATGAAAGACTGTATAGAGAAACGAAGTGAGGCGGAGAAAAGAGTCAGAGTGAGGGGAAAAAGAAACAACATGAAGCAAATCCAGGCTGATTGAGAGCGGAGCAGCAGGGGAGGACGAAGAAACAGAAGAAGCTGCTGGAGTTGAGGTGCTTGTGTCTGGTGTCATAGTAACTCCATTCAGTTCCTGAGTCTGGCATCCACTCAAGAGCCCCTCAACTACTCTCACATCAGATGGAGCATATGCACAGAGGACAAAGTATATGCACACATGCGGGCACACGCACAAACAACAAAAACAGGCTGAAGAAAGAAAAAAAAAAACCCATATACAGTGCATACAGAACACATAAAGGCAGTAAACACTTGTTCAAAAGAGACTTTGTGAGATGGAAAGGTACAACAGGTCAAGAAACCCAAAAATTCTAATAGGAACCCAAGAAATGCAGATAAGATTAAAGGGTATCTTCTGTCTTTATCTACCTGGACCCTTTTTTCGAGTGTTTTTGTGTTTGAATGACTAACGGGGACAACAATTTTTGAAACTGATCCAATATAAAGTGAGAACGTTGCAGCCAGCAGAAGCAAAACTAAATTACAACATAATCCCTCCGGGCAACTGCGCACCGTCAAAGTACGTCCACTAAAAGTGCTTGTTTTTGCCATTGACAGGCTCAGATTAATATTGTAAGTGTCTGAAAACAACAAAATGTGTTACTCTGTAGCGATCATTTCCATAATGTTATCAGGCAATAACAATCTGAGCCTGTAAGTGGAAAAAACAAACACTTTTAGTGGACTTACTTTGACGGTGCACAGTTGCCCATAAGGATTAAGTTGTAGCTTAGTTTTGCTTCTGCCAGCTGCAGCGGTCTCCCTCAATGCTGGAGCAGTTTCAAAAGTTGTTGTCCCCATTAGTTACTTTGACACAAAATCATGGGAATATAGGGTTAAGGTTGAAAACCCCCAAATAATCCTCTAAATCAGAAGTAAAAAGATAAAACTTTAAAGTGGCTTCTATACACCCAGTGATTGGTGGCACTGACTGTTTCACCGCAGAGTTTGTGGTCAGAAAGCGCGGCCAGTATCACTTTAGGTTTTCTCAGTTGCCAGTTCAACGACACAGTCATACAAACACTGCCTCCCTTGCTATCCAACCATGTCTGCCCAGAAATGCCCATGGCATCCGCCGGGCAGCCAGGTGGCAGGTGGGGCTGGACAGAACCAGGAAGCATAGCCATGGAGATGACTACAGGCACACCCACACAGGACTCCCCGGTGTTTCCAAGCGTACCGCCACCACTATGCCCATTACTCAGTGCCAGCTGTAGGGTGCCAGGCATCCCGGGCTGGGCGTTGTTTAATGGCACTCTCTCCATCCATCATGTCAGGTAATGAGCTGAGAGTGACTGTGATGGCTAGGAACACATACACAAACATGTGCACACATACACAGTCAGACTTCCGCCATCACAGAGGAGAACAGAGAGCACTCCTTCAGATTGGATACAAAGCACCATGCAGATGGTGCACAGAAGGAGAGAGGGAGAAGGAGGGAGGAGAGAAGGAACAGAAACGAAGACAGATCGAGATGTTTTTTTTAAAGGGGGGGATGAAAGGTTCTGTATTCTCTGCTTCTTTCAGTTTAGCGTACCTTCATGTACAGTAGGTGATCATTAAAGCTAACATGTTCAGGCAGCATGTCCAAAAACATCATCACTACTTATCCACGCACTCATTTTACGTCCACAGGTGTTTCAGTCTGTAAACAGGATTTATACAACCTTCCTCCTTTCAAAACAAACATCCATAGCGCACAAAAAAGAAAGAATGGGGACAGAATAGAAAAAAAAAGTAGATCATACACAATCTATCCTTGCCAATCATTTGCAAGCCCAATTGCTGTAACCTCATTTCTGGGCAAGCAGTCCCCTTTACCCCTCAGCCATCAGAGGAGCATAGAAAACGGAGCCGGGAGAGAACAGATCATTTGTCTCTAATGTGGGGTCATCCTGGGCTACGTCTATTACTGTAAATGGGATGGGGGAAAAAGGATCAAAGAGAAGACTATACAAAAAGAAAAAAATGCATGAATTGGGAGGCAAGGTAAATCATAAAAGACAAACTGGAACAATTGACAAACAGATCTATAAACATCACAACTGCTGGGGGTTTGTACTGTGGGTTTGCATAAGGGCCACGCTAACACAACTTTTTCCAGTCAAGTTTAACAACATACAAATTTAAGTCACATCATACACTTTATATAGAGAATGCCCTTTAAAACAGTGTCTGGGGTTTTGTATCTACTGAATAAATTACACTAATTGATTGATGTTTGTACTTGCCCCTTTGCTTAACACCACCCTCCTTAGTTACTGTTGCTAAGCCTGCCAAACTTTCCATTATCACACTGCATTTATGCAGTTTACAGTGATAACGGTGGCAGATTTAACATCAGAATTGGGAGTAATTGTTGAAACACGAGGTCTTTGAATCCTTAGAGACGCAAACAAAAGCAGCTTCTCATTTCTAGCTGACGACGGTGGATTTTTCCGGCTAAAATAATGACTCACAAGCAGATTTCGTAAGTGTAGCTGGCTGATGTAAGCTGCTGCTAACTCCTTGAGTTGGCCGAGAAGTCTGTCTCCAGCTGACATTTTAATGTTTCCATCTGACATGTTTTAAAACAAGAACCCTGTGAAAGAGTTGATGTAAAGTTGCCTGTCAGCTGTGTTCATGATATAACGTTAAGGCTAGAAGACTGAGGCTAAAGCTAGTTTACATCTCAGCAAACATTGGTCAGATGGTGAAATACGGCAGGCATATGCACATGATAAATGACAGAAATACACTCATTAACCTGAGACAAGGAAGCACAGGGAATCGATTAGTGCAGCAGACTTTGCGGCAGGTCATCCAGCCAGGATAAGAGCTAAGCTAACTTGGCTTAGACTTCAGACAGCTAGCCGGAGTTTAATCCGTTCACCACACGTGTGGTCTTGTGTTTCATGTTTTTGAGAGACTACAGAAAACACATCACTGACCAGACTCATGAAACACAGTATCACTCTTCTCAGAGCCTCCTGCACACCGCGTCAACATGTGGAGAAATGGAAAGCCTGACAGCTCTAGTTCCAGTTGCTAAGTTATGATTGGACAGTTGCTGTTTGGAGGTGGGGCTTAGCAAAAGGGTCACTTACTGTGCAATTTTGGTACAATCAAAACAAAATCACCCGGGGCTCCAGACCACGCACTACTGTAAGTCTGGGCTCAGACTACAGGAGTTTTGGGCCAGTTTACCGCAGATTGACCCCTACAGACAATCAGAGGAGAAATGTGGTCCAGGACATAATGGTTGAATGTTTGACTCAGATTATCTGGGTTTGCAGATCCAGTCTTAAACCTCCTGACCCATTCACAGACTCATCACAGCTGACAGTGCTGCCAAGTAACGGTAAACATTGTAGCCCTTCATAGGGCTGTAAGAAAATATCAATACATTTGGAAATTGTGATATTTTGCAATTCCATATGGTTTTCAAACACTATTTTTGTGATATTGTGATACATGCAAGAATTTTCCCCAAACATTTTCTCATCAAAGCATCACCACAGCATGTTGTTGCACCCTGTCAGTCTTGTTTCTTTAACATCTGCTTCCACGTGAAATCACGTAAGATGTTGCTCCTCCTGGCATGATGATCTAAATACTATCCTATAGTGTGTGATGTGCCATTATTTTCAAATCTTGTAGTCTGTGTATATTTGAGATTAGAGAGAAGAAAATCTAAGTTTATAACCTGATTTCAAAATCATTCAGGATTTTCAAAACTCCTGTAGTCTAACCTTGATATTGATTCATAGTACAGGTATACTGATACGAACATGAGCACTGTGTAAATAACAAGGGCTTAACGCTCTTGTTGGCTTTGTTATGTGAAGAGGCAGCCATTTTGTATGCTGTGTAAAGTGAAAACAATGCAGGCCATTAGTCTGACCACTTGTTGGACAACGGGATATAGTAGGCTACTTTTTACAGAATAACAAACAAAAAAGTGCCCTTTTGGGTGTAACTGCATCTTGTCTAACTGTCTGTATACATGGGAAAGCTTTCGTAAAAGACTTTGCAAAAAAAAAAAAGAGAAAAACTTCCAGCAAAATGCATCTCCCATCAGAGGATCCTTGAGCGGAGAGCTATTGGCTTCTCATAAAGACTTTTCTGTTCCTATCTTCAGGTGCATAAAAGCCCATCCTTTCCCACCCCACATCAATCTATCACAACAATTGAACAAACAGCAGCCATTTCTACTGGGAGAGAAACATTACTACTAGCCTCTACTGAATTGAATTCTTCAAGCACACATACACACACAGAGATGGAGGGAAACAAAGTGAGACTGGGGCGATAGGAGGAGAGATCCACACAAAAGACAAACTCTATGGGTTTTTTTGGAGCACTGATTGCAACTCTTTCTACTCGCATTGGTTTTGATGGCTTCTTTACCTGCTTCTCCCAAAGGCAGCATCTTTCCGAGTTACAGTAGGCGCGACACAGAGGAGCACAAGAACAGGAGAAGAAATTGACAAAAGAAAAGCAGGTATTCCATGTTACAGCAGGGAGATGTTGGCATACCAGAACTTAATTAAACGCTGGCTGGCAACGTTTCTCAAAATGTTACTAAATGCACCGAGGATTTCACTGAGGGTGGGCAGATGGAGGGGGAAGTCACTGACACACACACACACACAAATGCACACACTATCTCTTTCTCTCTCTCTCTCTCTCTTTCACACACACACACACACACAGAAGGAAATACATTGTTGCTTAAGTGTTCAAGCGGGGTACAGAGAAATGGCACAGTGCATTGCTTTGAGGAAACTGCACACACACACTCACAAACTCCCCCTCTGTTTCTAACACACACAAGCGTATCCTTGCGTGTATATCATGATGATCCCTGCCACAAGGGAGAGGCTCTGAATAAGACAAGGGTAATAGGAGGAGGAGAGGACGCCAAGATTACTAAACAGCTAAAGCAGAGGCCTTAAGCCGGCACAGTCGACTCCAACCTTCTCCTGACTGTTTGGAGGGCCTCCAGTGAGATGTCATTTCATGTTATGATAGACGATGGAGCTGCGCTTTCCCCAGTGGATTCCCCAAAAGAGATTAAATATCATAATGACTTTTGTGTTACTGTCATCTTTGGCTAATTACGTGGAATTACATCATGATAAGGCTCTATGATCCGCAAAAAGAAGGAAAAAGCTGCCAGTCATCTATCAAACGCTTTCAGCATGGGATACTTTGAAGAATTGCCTCTAAGTGGCCAGTATAAACAGGAAGCCTTTTGGAGGGATTACGCTTTGTTAGTTAAATATCGTCTGGGTAGAATCAGAGTCGGTCGGGGCCAACGTCTAAACATGGTACACACATTCATCAAGACCACCGTAACAAGGTCAGATTCACATAATCACCAATCATATGCGTAAATAGCTGCAGAAGGCAAACAGGATACACCATAAGGCAGGACTGGAGCTGAATCCAATGTACAACCCAAATTCCAAAAGATTTGGGACATATAAAAAGTACATTAAAACTTGTAATGCCTCCCATTTTAAATGTAATGATTGAAAGTTTTTGACTTATATTCAATTGAATATAGTACAAAGACAAGTTATTTAATGTTCAAACTGATTACCTTTTTTGTTTTTTGTAAATATACACTCGTTCTGAATTTGATGTCTGCAACATGTTCTGAAAAAGTTGGGACAGGAGCATGTTTACCACTGTGATTCATCACCTTTTCTTTCAACAACACTCAGTAAGTGTTCGGGCACTGAGGACAGTGACTGTTGAAGTTTTGGTTTTTGGTCCCTGAACTCTTTTACTATGAAGCTACACTGTTGCAGAATATATCTGGGGATCATCTTGCTGAAATAAGCAGGGACGTCTCTGAAAAAGTTGCTGTCTGGATGGCAGTATATGTTGCTCCAAAACCTCCTTTATACAAATATGTGGATTTTTAATGCAGTGCTACCTGAGGGGGTTAAAGGTCACAGACATTCAGTGTTGGTTTTCAGCCTTGCCCCTTACATACAGAAACTTCTCTGGATTTTGATATTATGGATTGTGGATGGTGAAATCCCTAAATTTCTTTAACTTTTGTGTTGAGAGATGTTCTTACACTGCTGAACTATTTGTCCAATTAAATCAAGTCAAACGTGATTTGCAAGTCATTCCATTCTGTGTTTAGTTATGTTTTGTGCAACGTCTCAACTTTTTTGTTATTTGAGGTTGTACATTATCTTTGCAAATCATGCATTCACCGTCATTTGTGCTAAACAAGTGAGCAAAGACATGATTTCTCTGACGTGTCACTGCCTTTGTCTAATTCTCTCTGCGAGTCGCTCTGCACTTCATATTTTGATTAGATAAAACATAATAACGGTGATTAGATCTCTGCTTGCTGCACATCAACATGTTTGCTTCTGTGTTGAAGGGGGAAACCGTCTGCAGCACCAGCAACAGCAGCAGCCGCAACCTTCTATCACCTCTTTTCATCTCCTCCACCTCCCTTCCCCCTTCTCCTCTGCCAGCCTCCAAGCTACAGAGTAATGGAACTCCCTACACAGAAACAAGATACGGTGTATAAATGGGATGCAGAGGGAGAGAAGCTATTTCTTCCTACTGAAAGTTATGGGCCGAGTATCGCAAAACTACAGTCGTGGCAAACACAGCCCCTCGTTCACTGGTAAGAGTAATCACCCCAAACAAGGAGCAGGGGAGGGAAAAATAGTGCAACTGAAGAAAAGATGAGTTCAGTTGAGGAGAGCTGGAAAAAAGGAGGAGGGAAGGACGATGGGGATGGTGGGTCAGAGAGGAAAGCGTGTCAGTGACCCTTTTTTATCTGATGTTACAAGTCACTCATTGATTTATAACAAGCAGCTGAAACATATACAAAGCAATGCACAGTAGAAGATTAAAGGATTACAAGTCCAACATTCTCTTTATCAGCTACTGCACTATATATTCTAAGCTCTTTTTTCTTTTGTTCCTTTTTACACAAAAAGATCAGATTGATTTGAACCAATTTCTACTCTAATTATTACCACAAGCATCCTAAAGTTGTTGTTTTCCCTGCTGCATTAAGACATAATTCGCTTAATTTACAGTAAACAAAGGTCACATTGCTGCTGGTGAGCGAAAGAGAAAATTTGCAATTTTGCTTTCTTTCTCTCAGAAAGCAACTGAGGAGCTACATAATGGTTGCTTTTCAAAATCCCTTTTTTTTGGTATAAATTATATTATCAACATTTCACATTTTCAACATCTCTTCCTCAGTAATGGGGAAATCAAGGTTCCACATTTTCTATTTCAAAATTCCAGATTAAAATTTCCAGACTTCTTTGTAGATCAGATCATACAAAAATTAAAAAGTATTTACATATTTTAAATAAAACACATACTCCTATTATTTTCACTTAACATTATTGAATGAATAATGAATAAAAAAAATATATATATGAGATTACATTATTCAAAACTACCGCTTCTGTCCACAAGGGACTCCAAAATCTACAAAATATGACAGTCTGCTGTAGTTGCTTTAAAATAGAAAAGATACTATGTTTACTTTTCTGATAGTTACATCACTGCATAACTCATAAATGTCAGACAGGCTTAATATTTATTTGTTTGTGATGATAAAGATATTATGTGGCACACTGCCATGTGCAGTCAGTCAGACCATACTTCTAGTCTTGCTTTCAGTGACATCAAGCTCGCTCTGGTCAGTGATCTCTCACAGAGTGGTAAACATTTTGGCTGTGCTGGCTGCCTGCTCTAGCACCATGAAAACCACTCTCCTAATATGATGAATTTATTTTTATAAATTAAAAAAGTTTATATTTTAGAACAGAATACTGACTTACACTTATCCAGAGCCCAAAATTATTCAAATCAAATCCTTAGTGCTTACTGCTTAGAAACCCTGGGAAATATTGCTGCTTGCAAAAATGTAGTACTTCCATCACTATGATTTCTTAATATCTTGCAGTTTCACTCACAAGAGAAAATAAGGTGTTAAAATTGTGCTTGCATACACTACAATTTGACTTTGCCTCACAAATATCCATTACACCGTACACAGACCTTTTTATAGTTTCTGCTGATGTGTTAAAGTTTGGGCAGATTAGTTGACTCTATCATTGATATGTTTTATCTAATTTACTGTATTGATATATCCATATTCTCTCTTTCTGCCACACAAACATTTTCATTTATTGATGTCCAATATGTCCCAGAATGACTTTCATAGATTCCCTGGGTAGTACACGTTATTTTGAATCAAAGTCAACTGTACGTGACTCATAGATAAACTGTCAGTGAACACAATGATGCGTCTGTGATCCTCGCTGTCAAAACACGACATGCCATAAACCTGCATTGTATTACAATCTCACAACTGTAATCCCTGACTTCTCTCTCAAGTATTGCCTGTAAACACTGTTGTTTTTTTAAAAGAAGTATCACCTAAACGAGGGGAGTGTACAAATGTCAGGGGATCTGAGCGCGAGGGGGCTGCAATCCGGTGCTTGATGTGTTTTGGTGTGTTTTCTCAGCATGCCATATAGCAGACGGAGGCGATCAGAATGGCATAAGAGACGGAAATGCCCAAGACAGGCCAGGATAAACATGCTGAGGCAAGATACTGAAATTCTCCCACTCTCTGGATGTCTCACTCCTGTATACAGTCCTTCTTTGTCTCGTTTTTTTTCTCTTTTTCAATTTCCTTCTCTTGCCCTCTCCTACTTTTCTCATTTTAATCCCCCTTATTACCGCCATTACCTCCAATGTTTACTACACCAAGCCGGCCACTTGTGATTTTCTAAACACCCGGGAAGCACAGAAAGCAATCTAAACACTAACAACACATTTTAACTTGAAATGAACACTAAATCTAATAGTGTTCGGATTAGGCCTGCATGTATACAAGTTCACGTTCCTGCTTGACAGTTTGTATACAGAATTTGGAGGCAAAGTGAGTTTAACTGACAGTTTGTTGAGATAAACGGTAACGAGGAGAGGTTCGCAGAGAGCAGCCTGGCCATAACACATGCAATCAGTTTTGACAGCACAGGGATGTGGTTAATCTTTCCATGCTTCTATCACCACTCTATCTCAGTGGGTACTGATGTGCATGCCTGGCAATACTGGTGACTGACCCAGATAGTGAATGCAGCCATTCTTCCTCCCAACAGCCTCTCACGACTCCCCGGATTGCATTTATGCTCCAGACTCCCTTTGACAAAAACTGGGGCTGTGCACCGTCACTCAAACAACGGCATTAGGGGCTGATTTTCTTTCTGCTGCCATGCTTCTCACTTTTTCTTCCTTATTGCAACCATATATAATCTCTCTTCGTAGTTCTCCTATTGTCAGATGTACTGTGCATAAATGCAGCCTATTTCTCTGACATCGTTCCACGGCATATAAAGTGCACACATTCACTACTCCTCAACAACCCCACTGAAAGGAGCATGGTCTGAGAGTAATGCCTCCTGACTGCTCGGCACAAAATATGTTTCAGGAGAGTAGGAAATCACTGCACATGTTCATATACAAATGCTTCTTTTAGCAGGGAAGAAAAACACTAGTTTATCTCCTCAGTAGGTAAGCATTGACAGGTCTCTACCAGGGACAAAACAGCAGGAGAGAAGAAAAAGAGGTTTTGAGTGTGTTTGTGCATGTAAAATCTGTGTGCGCCATATGCACTTTAAGCCCTATGTGAATCTGTGTGTGGTAATCTAAAAAAAACCCATGGTTGCTTTTGAAGCTTGGCTAACAGTTGTTAAATTTTTGATTGAAGACAACAAGCCTGACAGACGACTGCTTGGACAGATTCCTCATTGGGCCCCTCAGGGTTAGAAATCTTCTTAAAATATCTCAGCTGGACTTGATTCCTCAGTCACGGAACAATGCCTCTTGGCATTCTGGGATGCAGCGGAGGCACACACAGCCCAAATGAACAGTTATATGAAAACACTTTTGCGATCGATCAGTGCCTGAGGCAAAACTCCCATTCATGATTGTCCTCACAGCAGTCAAGTTTCAGGAGGCAGGCTTCAACCTAAGTATAACCATGAAAGAAAACAAATATCCTCAAGAGTAAATTTCTGAAACTGCTAAGCATTGCCCACCTGTTTGCCTGCAGTTTGAGTTTACTTTTGCTTTGACATTATCTCCTCACTTTGGCACAGCACTGAAGTGTACAGTGGAGCTTAGAAGTCTATAGTGATTTGAGGGTGTGCAGTACTTTATGCGCAGTGCAGGGAACAGGAGCATTTCCACTACATTTAAACACCTAGTCGAGAGTAGCAGCTACAGGTACTTTCATAATCATAGAATCTAGTTATTTTCTTCATGAACAGATAAAAGGGATAGTTTGTATTTTTTTTAAAGTTTTATTTAGATGAGGTATTTATCCGTAGTCAGTGTATTACCTACAGTGTGAGCATGAAAGCTAGGAAATGTACAGCTGTGGACAGGGTCAGCAACAAAACATATTTTAGCCACCTAAAAAAAAAATCTATATCAGTTTAAGTGTACATTATATTTAGAATATTTTCACCAATGCTGTCAGACAGCCTTTTCCAATGGGAAAGTGTTACATACAAGCCAACTATCACTCTCTCCAAACCAACTGAACGCCATTGACAAAATCAGTCATTTTGCTTTGCTGAACATGCGGGTTGCTGGTCTACCGCTGTCTCGATCAGTTAGGTTGTGTGCATTATTGTGTGATTCAGTGAATCAAACTAAACTTTTAAAACATCAGAGTCACACAATAACACAAACAAACTAACCGATGGAGAACTGCATCGCTCGTGTTCTGTGAGGTACGATTGCTGATTTTGCCAAAGGAGTTTGGTTGGTTTGGAGCGACTGATATTTGGTTTATTTAATGGTGGTTTCCCAGCAGAAAAGGCTCTCGGATGGCAAGGCAGAGCAATGACAGAATATAGCGTACACTTTAACTGATTTCTTCAGATGACTTAAATATATTATGCTGCTTAGCTTCCTACACCGGCGCTCCTGCTGCTTCTCCAAACTGGGGATGTGCCAACCACCATCTACAGAAGGCAACACACTGACTATGGATAAGTACCTTTTACAACCCCACTTGAAAAATTCTAAACTATCCCTTTAAGAGTCCGAGGTGAAATCATTAAATGTCTTGTTTTGCACAATTAACTGTAAAAAAAACAAAACAAAAACAGAATATTCAATTTACAATATTGTAAGACCAAGAAAAGAATTATCGCCTTTGCTGACTTGCTTGAGCAATGACTTCAACTAGAAATTGGTTATGAAGTTGCAGATACATTTTCTTTCAATTAACTAATCATTGCTCCAATTAACTCCCTCATTTGTTCAAGTGGTGTGTGTTGAGGGCATCAGGAGGAGGGGTCAGAGTATGAGCACTAGACTGAAGCTTTTGATTTGGGGCTTCACCAGCAGCCTGAGACTATATGACCACAAGGCATGCAGGAGCCATGGAGAGCACAGATGGGGCCTTCAGCAGAGGCCCGGGTTTCACAGGCCTGCGCCAGGAGAGAGAGTCATCCATCAGGCCAAGGCGCTCTGCTGCCTAGGGGGGCTAGTCACTGACCCTATAAGACTGATTGGGCCTCTGTGGGAGGCCAGACCCCCTGACTACATGGACATCAGTGCCTGGTCTGCTCCACTGAGGCTGAATCTGAACCCGACCGAGCCAAAGCAGTGACCTGCTTCTGTTTGGATTCTGCAGAAGGAGCTATCTAGATCACAGATAACATGTTGTGTGGAAAAAACAGTCAAAACTTGAATGTTTCACAAATTTAGCAAACAAGACTTTATATGTCAAAATAGGTCATCCCTTTTCCATAATTCATAATACCTGTCTATGTAGCCCCGTGTCAACCCTTAAACTGACATAACTGTATTACTATAATTACACTGTGATGTAGTTAATAAAATCTAAAACTTTAGATGAAGTGATATGAATCTAATTACTTTATCCAACGGTCCTCTGAGCCAATGGGGTCAGAGACAGTATCAGCCAGACGAGCACCAGTACCTGCGGCAGCCAAGACAAGCTGCATGATTGACAGGTGAACGAGTAAACAGAGAGATAGTTAGACAAATGGAAGCTAAGATATAGTTTGACAGACAGATGGGAGCGTAAATGGATGGTTTGGCAGCATGATAAGGTAAATAGGCTGATGGATCACCAAACAAATGTGGGAGGAGGAAGGAAGAAAATAAAAGAGAAGAAAAGAAAAGAACGGCTGCCTGCAGACAACAAAAGATAGGAAGCCAGATAGCCTGATAAACACAGATGGATTGTGTTGATACACGGGGAGGTGGGGCAAGATCGATAGATTGTTTTATTCTATTTGCTTGGCAAACTGGAGATTTGATGTGGCTGGTATCAAGGCGATCTGTTTCTGACGACGCCAGGCGTGACTGTTACAGATGGCGAGATAGCGACACATCTCAATCTTTGGCTAGCTTCAGTGCAGTTTATCTTAGCTGCGGTGCTAGCACCACCTTCAGTTCTAGCACATCTGAGTGGTATCAATACAGCCTCCGTGTGCAATCTATCATTTCCTATAAATCCATAACCCCCCACACACAGGACATCAGATTGGCTATGGGTCTAAATTAGCGAGATGAACGCCATGAGGTGTTAACCCCTGACACTGGCAGGAGCTGCAGCTTGGAGAAAATAGGGACTCAAAATGGAGAAAGAGCAGGATTCTTAGCTTCTTCTCAGATTTCAGAAAAACAAAATGGATGCCCTGACAACCCGACGCCTCATTACTGCTGCTTGCGTTTATCATGTCAAAATGGAAGACAAGGGTATGTGAAGTTTAGAGGCAAGGGCTCTCCTAGTTAGAAAGGTGGCTTCTTTCCGTGGCTGCTTGAGGGACATGGGGGTGCACTGCAACAGCCTTGATGAGTGTTGCAGGGCTTATAATAGACAGGAAAGGCCCAGAAAGCATGCCCTTTAGAGGTGCAGCATCTCTCACTGTCTGACAGCTTACAGGGCCTAGGCTCCACAATGACACCTTCACAGTGCGCTCAAGATGACACACAAACACACGTTCACAGGTGCATAATGCTCAGACACACACTCGGAAACACAAATAAGTTTGGCACCACGCACGCACAATAACACATGCATAAACACATGCGCGCTCATGGTCGCGCACACACATATATACACTAATCCATTCACGATGTGGAGATAATACCTGACAAGCTGAATCTCAGCATCATGCTGACAGTATTAATACTTATAAAACAAGCCGGGCTATAAACATCCGGCATTCACTCCAAGAAGGGGCTCCTGGAAACAAACATCTGTTTGTGCCATGTTAAGGAAGCAGTACAACTCCCTCACTGTAAACAAAAATATAGCTAAAGCCCCATGTCTAGGAATAGTGTTGGATTTCTGTCAAAACCACATAGTAGGTGAAGAAGAGAAGTAACCAGTGGTGGTTCTTTTTGACAAGGAGTTTGCGTATATGTCAATCCAAGAATACAGCGAAGAGGAGCATCTGTCCATCACCCGTTTTTTAAAATTCTTCATACTATTACAATTAGTCTGTGAAACATTAGGGTTGGTCGGTACGTGAAAGTTAGAAAATATGAGATAGCACTGCAGTGGTGGTAGCTTTATGTGTGCTGTCATGCATTTTATAACACCAGTATCCTAAAATAATCATTTCTGAAAAACGGCCACTAAATTCTACAAAATATATATTCAACCAGTTGTATTTTGTCATCAGTGATCCCTCAGCATTGAAACTTGTGTGCCTAATAGACCAAAAGACCTTTCATGGCAGCCATATTGACATGAAATAACAGGGAAACACAGGTGTTACCGTTGATAAAAATTAATGTCCAGTTCCATTTAGTGCAGCCTTTCCAATAGCAGCACCCTTTTTCTGTTGGACCTGAATGTAACCTTAATTAGTATCACTGGTCGGTCACACCAGGAGGTTACAATGTTGCAGGCGCAGTGATTAATGCTAATTCAACCAGTCCTCATGAATTCTCTAAAACCCCGCAAGTTTGTCCCATCACAGCAACTTTTCTGCAAATATGACCAATCAGTGTAGTAATTTTGTGGATGTGGAGTTTGAGCTCCAAACAGATTTTACTTCTTTTTGGAATATTGCCCTGATGTACTTATTTTTTAACAAATAAAGCATATTTTGTGATTTTTTTTTTTGTAAGCTTGAGTGCACGTTTATTCTTACCAGAACAAGTTGCCTTTGATTTGTAATAAATTGTACACAACTTTATTTCAGTTTTCACTTGCTCCCACATTTTCATAGTAAAAAGAGCATAAAAACATTCCAACATGCCTCGTATTTTCTTTTTAGAAAAGCCTCTGTGTTTACCCTACTATTCCATGTTAAAATGTCTGGTGTGAAAAAGGTCCATTAGGTTGGTGAGCCGATTGAAAGAAAATTGTCAACAACTTTCTACAATCAAATCATGTGAGTTACTTGCTACATTTGATGGTTCCATGGCTTCTCAAATGTGCAGATTTATCAATAGATATAAATTTATTTAGTCCTTTCAGAAATTCAGCATTTGCCATATAGCAATCAGCAGATAAATAAACAGACATCTATAATAGCATCGACAACAACAATAAACATCAGCGACAAAACACTTCAACACTATTATAGATCTATTCACCATCTATCATCAAAGTACTCTACATATTATAGTTTGTATACGTAATTTGATTTGCTGCTGCTCTCAGCTTTGTGGCACTGCAGATTGTGTTTCTCTGACAAAATGAGCAATTATAACTAGATGTCAGTTATAAAACAAACAACTCATCAGGTAATGGAAAAAAAAACCCCAGAACAAAAACAAATGAATTATTAATAAAATTCTATAATGAAAATAGTTACAGTCCTCTTGTATTATATACTAAAATAATCACCTGACATTGTGCACATTCATTGTGTGTGTTGATGACTACGTTTTGAAATAACTCAAATAAAGTTAATTATTTTGAAATATCTGTGACAAAACAGCCTTGTAATGAATTACTGCAGTGCTGTAGAGATGCCCCGGCCTACAAATCTTGTTTTCCGCATGGAAGAAAACGTGTTTGTTAAATCATCATGATTTTAATTGTTTATTTCAGTTAACAGGACATTAGTGATGCGAAAATGGTCATTCCCACTTATGGTGACTCATATTGCAAACATAATGTCATATCTGTCAAAATAATCGCAAATATGCATTTTTTCAACATAATCTTTCAGCCCCAATTAAATCTTGACTACATGCATGTAGTAAGTAAGAAAAGTCCACAGATACAATAGTACAGCTGGGGGTTAATGTTGTACACATTCCATAAATAAATAACTCTTCTGCATCTGCTTCTCACTAACATGCTGTACTGTAATATACGCAGGGATCATTACATAATCTGTTTACAGTAACTAATCTAATTTAAGATGTAGAAGTCAGAAATATAGTTTAGACTTTAGCTTATTTGTTGTCAATGATGGCCAAGTTCAATAAAAAATAAATAAATAAATAAATAAATAAGTAAAATCTGCTACTGGTTAGAGAGCTGCTACAAGTTTTCCAGCAACAATCCGAGCCGCCATCCAATCTCAGGATTCTCTAGGACCCCTCACCACAGATGCCTTACCCAAGTTAATAAAACATGGTGTTGTGTGTTATTTATTTATTAATTCCCTTTTTGATGTGTCCCAGCGCGCAGTGAGAGTGGTGGTGGAGATCATAGACGGCTTCGCGAGCGAGCACCCGTGCTCTTTCCTCCATGCCATCACCATCAGACCCATTTCGCCATGTGAAGATGCTCCCCTCTGTTCACATGGGGAGGGGTGCATGGTGGGTGTGCTTCCAGAAAGACTTTTCACTTTCTCTTTTAATATAAATCATTCATACTGAGAGATGCTCCCTCATGTACACAAAACACCACAACCCTCCCCGCGATGGGCTACACTTTGCTACCTTCATGTTTTTGCTTGTGCACCGCCCGTGTGACTGTCAACGTGAGTTTTAGTGTACAAGAGTTAAAGTCGAGGTGGAAGATGCAGAACATATAGACGGACAGTCTGAAGCAGCGGTTCTCAACCTGGGGGTTGGTACCTTCAAGGGAGTCACGAGATAAATTTAGGGGGTCGACAGATGTTCATGGAGAATAGAATAAAATATTCTGGCAAGCAGCACAGAATGAGAGCCAGGAAGCAGCGCTCAGCGACGTCAGCACCTTAATGACATTCAATATAAAAAGACGAGCATTCAAAAATCTGTAAAGTACAGATGGGCTCAAGACATGTAACAGCACTAAACTCAACGTCACTGATTTAAAACTATAAACCAACACAGATATGACAAATACAAACATAATCCACCATGTTCCAAACACACACAAACACTAACAAAAAGTAACATTTGCACTTACATAAACATAAAAGAGCAAACTTAAACTACTCAGTCCAGCAAGCATGATAGCAAATGAGGGCTGTGTTTTAGACAGGGGACTTTGATTTTATATAAGTGTGTTTGTGGGAGTCAAAATGTGTGTGCATGTGTTCTTATCGGACACGCACACACACACACACACACACACACACACACACACAAAACACTCTGTGCTCTTGTGCCACAGTATCGTGCACAACCCAGCAGATGCAGTATAGGCAGTTTTGCAAGCTATCACATGGAACAACTACTACCCAGCGATGGCTTCTTAGAAAAAGTATTCCAGCTCACACTGGAGAGGGAATGTGCTTATTTTTTCTTTTACTTTTAGTACATTTTGCAGCTGCCCTCACAAAGGATACAGTAGGACATCCTAGTATTTTTGGTATTGTAATACTGCATTCGAGAGAGTGTGTATTGGGACATACTTAATCTTTATCTGGCATACCAAATAGTATAGTAGTATGGGTATTGGCACGCACGGTGTGTCTCAAGGTGGGTCACCTGAAAGTCGGACAGCAGCACTATCAACTAAGAAACATAAGGCGCCAGTGTTTCCAACAGAACCCTGAGCTCCCATCAAGCTTTGGAAAGATCACTCTGACTTTCTGATATATTCTGAAGGGGTCACAACTCTAAAAGGTTGAGAAGCAGTGGTCTAAACAAGCAGCAGAAATGTTACTTCATATACCTTTTAAATCAATTACTGGAAAGTTCTTTTGAAATTCACCATTATTTACATAAATTATCCTCAGTTTTTGTTTATTGTTCTTCTCACAGAAAATTAATTTTAGCCTGTAAAAGATGAAACAAGACAGCAATTCATTCACCTTTCTTAGCAGTTTATAGATGTGTCTGTGCTTTGACTGATAACCTCACTTGCAGTCATGTGGCAGAGTAAACACTAATTAATCTATCTTTCTTAACAACATCTGACAGTCACTGTCATTCAGAACTCCATGGTGTCCACGACTTCAACGGAGCATGTGGATTGTGTTCCTGCATGCATGTGTGATTTTGTGAATATACGTTTTGTGTTTGTGCATGTGCGCTAGTGTCTAAGAGAGGCTGTTTTCTTCTTTTTTTTTTTTTTGGCCGCCTGCAGGTTGACTACACATACCCACCGACCAGACATCTCAAGCGACAATGGATTCTGTGTGAATGAAAAATGTATCTGTCCCCTTCACTTATTCATCAAGGAGGAAGATTTTTCTGCAGGGATGCCCTCTAGAGATGTGGCGCTCACATGCCAGGCGGCCCGCCGCCACTTTACCCACAAGGTTTTCAATAAAACAAGCAAACAACACAATTCCAACACCCATAAATAAGTGATCGTTCCTGAATAAAGTGCTGTACACAGAGCCCCTCACTGAGGCCACTCATCACAATTTAATGGGGCCCTGTACCGGCCAAAGTTATTTCTCTCCTTCTCTCCTTCCTCATATCTTTCTTTATCTTTGAGCAGAGTGAGGGAGCAGTGGAGGGAGCTGAAACAGGAGAAGCAGAGACGCATTCAGATCATCATCATGCCATCACCTGGCTCAACACTGGTTAAGATACAGCACTATCTGTTTCATGATTTATGAGGCTATCAACATGCACTGTCCTCCCCTCCCCTCCTCTCCCTCTTTCTTTCTTTCATCTCGCATCACGCACACACACACAAAAACACAAACACTTACACGCACACACAAACTCCTTGAGTTTCCTTCCCAGTTATTTTCTCTCTTTCTGGAGACAGGTTGTTCACAGCAGTCTGAACATTCAGAACGGTGGCTCGCCAGATGCTTGGGCGTCTGTCAACGTGGTGCTATTGTTAGCTAGTTTTTGATAAGATTTACATGGCAGAAAAGCCATCAAATAAGATATACTACTGAGAATATGAGAGGGGATCACACCTAATCCGCACACCTGCGTCTTGGCAGTGCTAAGTCTCTTTTCCATCCAGACCAATGCAAACACTCACAGACACATGCAACCGCCCACTCACACCCACACTATCAGGACTGCAAACTTAGAGCGAAAATCTGGGAGTTACACAGCAGCTTGAGTCTGATTTAGATGTGGGTTTTCCCACGGCTCAAAGGCTCACGGTTACCATACTTGTTGAAAAACTAACACACATATAGTACATGAGTCCAACTTGTGCACGCACACACAGGCACATTAAACTGTCATTGCTCTCATATTTTGTCTTTTGCCTAAAATTTTCCTGGAACTTGGGAATTTTACTCCCATTTCGGCTTGAGGGACCATCATGTCATGGTTCCTGTTGTTGTCTCGACATTTTTGAAATAATGTGTCAGACAAAGTGGTTTGCTCTTGATTCTACTGGTCGAATATGCCTAATCTTTAGTGTTCTTAAGATATAATTTAAATGTGGACATGAATGCAATGAATTAAGGAACCTTCCCCAGGGACTAGGAACCATTGGAGAAACTTGTCTCGACCGCAGGGGCCAAGGTCTACATTAAGTTCTGGGGAGATTATTTTACCTTCCAAAGAGTCCCTGCATGGGGGTAGTACTTTCCAAAAGTATAGGAACTTTCGGGGTGGAGCCTGCAGCACTTGACATTTAAGATTAGTCAGGTACCTGTACCATTTTATTTCAGCTACCATTTTTAGACCAGTGTATTTTCTGTTCACTGTGCTTTGACGCATCAACATGGAGTTACAGAAGAAAACGTACAACAGATGAAATAATGATGAAGTTAAGGCCTTTATTATACTTAATATGGCGTCCTCATTGTGCAGTCATGCACAGGAATAGTGTGTAAAAACAGTGTAGCCTTTTTCCTGGTACTAAAAGTTCCAGGAGGACTGAAGGATATACAGTACCGTTATACTGTATATATATGTACAATATGATTTGTAGGCCAGGGCATCTCTTTACCACCACACTGTTTCATTTATAATGGTATGTTTCAACACATTTTACATTCTGTGTTTAATTCTAGCTCCTGTGGTTTGGATATTGCACTTGACCATATTGTGATTTCGATAATATTTCGATTAATTGCGTAGCCCCAAGTTTCAGGCACTTCAGGTAGAAATGCAGCTTTTTTTAGTTTTTAGTTCCGAGGGCCCTTTACTTTCTGGTACTATTTGGCTGAAAAAGCCATTATACACTTTCCTCTGACTGATGTGTGCGTGCACACGCACGCATACAGCACACACACACTGTCCACATCAAACCTGTGCTGATTAGAAAAGAACTGGGTCACTTGTGCCCCGGTTAGTGGCACTTTCTGCTCTGGCCCTATAAGCCCCTTGGTTACCCAGAATCCCTTGGCATCCATGTCAGAGCCAGGGCCTGCGGCAACACACCTGTGTCCACACTTCTTCACTGGGATCAATTAGCATTAAAGTTTCAGAGCTGCTCTCCCGCAGTGTGGACATAGTGTACACTGGAGGGGTACAGCCTGAGAACAGCCACAGACAGACAGTGACGGAGACATGGAGAGAGAGATAGATTTGTAGACACGCACCACAGCAGGCAGAAAGATACACACACACACACACACACACACACACACACACACACACACACACACACACACACACACACACACAATCATTCCTCTGCCTTTAACCCTTTACTACCTGCATTTCAAGGTCCAGGTGTAACACCAGCACATCCACAAGGACACAAACATGCATTTTATATTCAGCTGTGGCTGCTTTTGCTGATCACTCTTCCTCCCCCGCTCCACTGAATTGATCTCTTCATAACTTTACTAATGCTTCCTTCTCACACACTTAAACAAGCTGATTGGACTTTGACTATATCATTTACTCCAGGAGAAATTCATGACACAGAAGAACAGACTTTTTTTCCCCCTTAAGAATATGTGGCCAGATTAAACTCAATAAATGAACTCTGTGCACTGATATGAGAAAATTGGGACTTCATTGTGTTTATCTGTACTTTCCAGTGGTTTTTATTTTATAGTGTGTTTAGATTCTAATACTATCTACAATCTAAATCATGCTTGCCAACCATCCAGACATTCCTGGGAGACCTCTCCCAGTTAAATTCTGGGGTCACAATTCTTATTTATGCCCAAAAAAATTTAGCACTTTTTTTTCCTTTTCCTTATCACAAACTGTTTCTGGCACTGCACAGCATGTATAAACCCTTTGACTGTAAAACTCTACTTGGTGTAGCTGTACTATTGTCACCCAGATAACAATATAGCTACACTAAACGTCCTTTCTTGGCATGCACGTGACACAAAAGGGAGCTGCTTGTGCCCGTTGTATCCAGTTCTCATTAATAGATCCATGCTCCCGCCTTGTCGACCTCAGTCAGAGAGATGGAGGAAAAAAAATGGAGAGTAGTAGGAGAACGAAATATGCAAATTTCAGACATCCTGGAAAGAAGGATTCCCTTTTCTTACGGAAAGTTTTACAAGAAAGGGGCCTGCACATCGTAAAATTGACCAGGTCAATTTTGAATGAATGGCTGCATGGCCTCTGCTGGTCATTTGGGTCCCCTAAGCGTAATTGCTTTGTATGTAAGTCATTATTTTGGGAAAGTTTCTCATTATTTTGAGATAGTAAATCATTACTTTAAGATACTACGTCATTATTTTGTGCTACTAAGTCATTATTTTGAGAAGGTTTCTTAAATATAAGGACTTAGGGTTCATCCCACTGGCAGAAATGGGCTTCCATACAGACATTTCATTGAGGAGATGAGATGAGCAGAATTGCAAAGAATCATTAGCCTTCATGATTAAAGAAAGTTTTTATATCACATTGACAGTACTGTCCATGTTCAAGTTTTCAGTTGACATTTTTGATAAAACTTTCTGCATCCATAATTAGGCTGGTGCCTCCTACAACACTTGGCGCCCTGTGCATGATGTGCCTGTATGTAGCAGCATCGCTGAGTGAATAATTCAATGAACTGATGAATATTAGTTTATACCAGAGTCGCACAAGTTCAAGCCAGAGGGGCGAATTATTCTATATTCTTTCGTGAGAAGTAAAAGTAAAATGAAACACGTTTAACATAAAATGCTGTTGCACTGTATGTGCAAACAAAGTTTCTAAAACTAAAAATTTTAGTGGAAAAGGACCCTCGGACCCCCTGCTTTGGTTTTCAAATCCTCACTCAAGGTTGGCAAAAAGAAACACAAGTGTCATTCAACCAGTAACATTCAGTCTGTGTGTGAAAAAGTCTTATAGACTATATATTTTGTTATTCCACTCACATACAGGCTGAAGAACTTTTATTTTCCGCCTTTTTTCATACATATACAACATCTTTTTTTGGCAGCTTTTCAAGTCTTACAAACACAACTGGATTCTAAAGAGGTCATCTGTTTGAACTCGCAGTATACATACAGTATATCTTTGCAGTTATATCTCATCCACCCCCAGGTGGTTGTTGTTTTTTTTTAACCTTTACTCTTAAAAATTTCTGTATATGGATCTAAACATGTTCTGTATGAGCTGCTATCCTTCAAGTTAAGCCACAAAAATGTCAGAGCTCCCATCTTCCCCGTTACATGAAGCGTCATGTAGCCACTCACCACACAACAGACAGTCAACAAGTAGGCGGTAGAGTTTGTTTTGAAGAGACTGCACAATCCTGGGGCTTTCACCCTGGGGGGCTTTCCCACCACCGTGTGTCAGTTTACAGGAAGCATGGGTGTGTTTATATGTGTGTCCCCGCCTGTGTGTGTGTGTGTGTGTGTGTGTGTGTGTGTGTGTGTGTGTGTGTGTGCCACAGAGGAAAAAGAGCACTGAGGGCAGCTGTACCTGTGCTGCCTCGTGGTTGTCTCTTGACAGTGCCCTTCACATCACAGCATGGGCCTGGATGTTGGATCTGACAGAAGTGACCTCCATGCCACATCACCCTCGCAAGACACACAAACACATACCTACGCACAAACAGACGTGCACCAAACCCAGACAGACAGCTCCTCACACACACACTCACACACCTGGTAACACGCTGGCATATGAAGACACAACGCTGATTCAGACAAAACGTGGCGCCGCACACAAGACAAAAAAACACCCATTTAGATATAAATAAAATGCCATACGTTGTAACACATTCATGCTGTGTGCAACCACAAACTGCACACCACACTACCCCCTCTGGGCTACTTAGCCCCCCCTGTCAGACAGCTATCAATAGGGATTCCAGAGGAGCGGCAGCTAGACAGCATGGGTAAACAAAGAAGGGATGAAAAAAGTGCCTGAATCAAAGGCAGAGTGGGGACCCTGTTATTCTCCCTGAGCAGGAAATCATTTGCTGGCAATTTGTGACTCATTTTGAAGCGTTTTGTGTGGGGGTGCTTTTGACACATATGTAGTGATGGGGGATGTGGGCTGAAGGGAGTTGAGTTTGGTGGTAAAGCATGACTTAAATATTTAAAATGTCAAGCTGTTTGTTCTTTACAATGCCTCTATTTCCAGGGAAATTGTTGGCTAATCAGAATTGGCGTTGCATGTGTCAAACAGAAAGCAGTAATTGATGGGATTCAGTGCTGGCACAATTCAGTGTGATTGATAGGGAGCGGAGGAAGCACTGAGTCTTGCATTTTTCTCCCACCGTAAATAATAAACAATATGCGTCACTTATGCTGCTGTGTGGAATTCAGTACAATGATTATTTTATTTGGCATCTCTTTCCCAAACTCTTCAATCAATACTGTGCTAACACATCCACCTTCTTCAACTGATTAGCCTTATCTTAATCCCCATAAACACAATGTCATTACAAGTAAATCCATTTCTGCAGCACTCTTTCCATCAGCGACATATTTTCCAGGCCATCCCTAGGCCTAATTGAAATTAAGTTAGGTGACCTTTGGGGTGCCTATAGGGGCCTGCTTGTTCCACTAGACCCTTACTATATTTCATTTGCTAGAACCTCATAAATCAGCCTGTTGAACTGGGCTGCAATGATGGTCTCGACCTTTCTCATGACATTTCCAAATGGCCACATCCTCTACCTAGGATCATGGCACCATGAAAGGCATCCAACCATAGTATATGAAGATGAGAATGAGTCCACCACACCAAGCACATGGGAGCAAACAAACCTGTGGCACTGGGAAATGACACCTAGATTGGCCTTCATGAGAGGAAGTTTCTCACTGAGGACACACTGCTTTCCTCAAATATTGTGAGCATGTGAAAAATGCTTTTGACTTTGAGAATTCTCAATCAAACAAATTTACAATACGCACTTGAGCACTATGAAGAAACGCTTTAGCTTTGCTAAGGACACCATCTAAAACACTGCTGGCAAAAAGAAAAAAGGCTTATCATTCAGGCCAGGTGGGTTTACATGTTCTTCACTGTAGCACCCTTTGAACAAGGCCCTCATTGTATGCAAATCTACAGTGGCAACAGCAAAGTGGCTTTCCCTTCTGTGTTGTTAGGCATGTACTATGTATAGTCTACTGAAGAAATCCTGTGTTGTGTGTGTGTGTGTGTGTGTGTGTGTGTGTGTGTACTGCAGGGAGAGAAGTAAAGGTCCACTTGTGACAAGCCTAGTGGGAATAGGAACATCTGGTGGACCGGCTGCTCCTCTGGTTAACATGCTCCTCCTCAGTGGCCCCCGACGACACACACCCAGGTACCACATGCACGCTCATGCAGATGCACACACAAACACACGTATGGACACTAGCAAAGTCAGGTGCATGATCATGTATACATGTGTGCAAAAACACACACTCCTTTCCTGGAAATTCTCATCGTATACGCTTAAAGTAAGTCCACACATTGTTAATGTAATGTAAATAACAGTCCATCATGTCAACACACTCGACACCATTACCACAGTGGAGAGAGGTATAAATAGAGGGCCTATCAGTCATAGAATGATGCTAAAGAGCAACTATGTCCAATTTGCACCAGATGCTCTTCTGAGCCGAATTAAGCCTGAATTATTGCTGGTGGAAAATGTCATGTTATTGGCAAGGTGAAGCCTCTCCACTCCAGCGCCTGCTCTTGATGTAGCTTTGCATGGATTCATGCTGGCTCGCTCCCATATCCCCCCTGTAACTGAGTAAATACAGAGCCATGCCTTATTTCATCTTTCTTGCTCTGTCACTTGTCTACACAAATGCATCTGCTTCAAGGGATAGTATGTTTTTGTTAGATGTAGGGTTGGTAGGCAGATACTTATCAGTAGTCAGTGTTACCTACAGTAGATGGTGGTCATAGTGCAGAAGCTAAGCAATGTACTGATGTGGACAGGGTCAGTGACAAAGGGTAAGTTAGACACCAAAAAAATCAGTATCACTATATGCTTAATGTATGCTATTTTAGTATTTTCAAAACCTCACTTTGCCATCAGAAAGCCTTTTCTAATAGGAAACTGCCACTGTATAAGCCAAATAATGTATCCTCCAAACCAACCAAACTCCATAGGCAAAATCAGTAATTATATGTCACAGAACACAGGAGCTGCTGGTCTACAAGTGCTTGATCTGTTAGTCTGGTTGTGTCATTGTGTGACTCTGGTGTTTTAAAAGGTAAGTTTGAATTTCCCAAAGTCATACAATAACACAAACAAACTAACCAATCAAGGCAGGTGTACACTAGCAGCTCCCATGTTCTGCGAGGTAAAATGACTGATTTTGCCTATGGAGTTTTGTTGGTTTGGAGAGAGCAATATTTGGCTTATACTGTATAATGGCAGTTGCCATTAGAAAAGGCTGTCTGGTGGCAAGGTAAAGTGGTGAAAATAGTCTACATGTAGCGTATACTTATTTTTTACATTATACTTTGTGGTTATTACAATGAAAACACTATTGCTTTGGGTCTCCAAAATCAATAAAATAAGAATGTTCCTTGTAGTAGCTTAAACTGATATTGATTTTTTTAGGTGGACATTTTAAGGCTAAAATACCTTTTGTTGCTGACCCTGTCCACAGTAGTACATTGCTTAGCTTCCGTGCTGGTGCTCCTCTCAGCTTCCCCAAAACTGGGTAAGTGCCATCTGGCATCTACTGTAGCTCCTGTAATACACTGACTATGTACAAGTACCTCAAAACAACTTCTTTTCACATAATCCAAACTATCCCTTTAAAGTTATCACTCATGCTCTGCCAAGCTTCGGTGAAATGTCATCCCTGCTACACTGGATGGAACACGGCCTCAATTAACACTTCCTTTACCTCTGTTAAGTAAGTAATGTTATAGGCAGAGTTCACATTACCGCTGAGTGTATGGTCGTGTAACAGGAGACGACAGGAAGAGTGGGTCACTGTTCCTCTATGAAATGTTGAGTTACTTGATAGAAGTGGCAGCAGTCTCACTAGAATGATTGCTCACTGCCTCCAGGCCTGGCATTTGGCGCCCTAGGCGAGATTTTGGACTAATAACTCCGACCTCCCTTCACTGCCTTCCCCCTCCCTCTCTCCCCCACACAAGCCCGTATTTGTTCTATGTCTGTGAGGACCAAAATTGTATTTTGGACTCAAAGCTTCAGTTTACAGTCCAACAACCTAAAATTCTCATAGCTCTAAACCTAACCCCCTCCCCAGAAATAACCAAAAGTAACTTGGTAAAAGTTACGGCCAAAAGCATGTCCTCATATTTTCCTCCTCCCACGATCATCAGGAGGGGATTTGGTCCTCACAATGATAGTAAGGGTGCACAGACACAAACACACACCTAATCTCTAGCTTTTCTGCAGGCTGCAGCCAGGTCTCACCGGAGAAATAGTGGGAGGAGTGTGCGTGTGTGTGTGTGTGTGTGGCGGAAGCAGACTACACTTCCTGAATGACCCTGCCAGCCTGAGGAACACTCAGCTGGTCTCCTGCCAGAGCCTCAGCACCCTTCCTTCACCAATCTATGTAATGGCCGTGCTAATGATGGTAAAGCAGCCAGTACCTCAGAGAGCAGTAATTTAGACACTGCTAACACTATCGCCAGTGCAGTCATTCCATGGCGATGATATGCTCCTGATATCAGCCACTCCAGCACCCAGTGGTTTCTTTGTGGTGACATGACAAAAGTAGATAATTAGAAAAAGAGCACATACACACACACACACAAACACACACACACACACACACACACACACACAATTTCACTAACGCAGATGGGGAAAAAAAGAAAACTTGGAATCTGAACAGAAAATACCACTCTACTTATTGTAAGTGTTTACTTTCTCAGCTGTTTCTCACGGCTGAGAAAGGGAGTGTATTGATTTTCCTTTTCAGAAAAATAATACTGAAGAAGAAAGGAGCATAAATAAAAGCAAGAAAACTAGAGAATGTTATGGAGAAGAGGAGGGAGGGAGGAGGGCATCAAGGAAGAGAAGAAATTGCCATACATGAAAAGGCTTTTTAATGTTATTGGGAAACAGTAGTGAATAGAAGTCTGAACAAGGGGCTATTTTTACAACTGGCGTACATATGAGTGGGTATGTGTGGGGCGATGGGTTGGATATGCATTGATTTCCCCAATATTGAACAACACAAGTAGCATCTTGAGCGCTGGCCTCCTGTAGCTGTCCATCACACACACCCTCAACCCATATTGATGAATCTCACCAGGCTTCCCTGTGCTTATCCATCTGCCATCAATCATTTCCGTCCGGGAATAGAAGTTTGTTTGTGTGCATATGTGCAATTTTTTGTGTAAAGCTGTGCAAAATAAGACTTTTTTTCTCATTTATTTTGCTCATTGACAATATGCCAGTACTGTATGAGTGCCTTAATTTTTAAAGTAATGTGTAACTAATGTTTAATTGAAAATGAAAGAACCGCAACCCTAAAACCGAGGAACATACTGAACTGTCAGTTTATGTACTGTTACACCCCTCCCTACTACCAATGCAGCATATTACTATCTGGCACTTTCTACATGTTTTGCTGTAAGAAACATCTGTATGACATGTTATCAGAGATGTGGCAACACATTCAAGATGTTAAGCCATCAGAAAGAAAACATGACAACAAAAATATCGAAGTCATGGAGCAAGAGGTGGCGCCTGGCAGATGCAGGAGTCTGGAGATCTTCGCCAAAACATGACACTCAATACACACCACAGTGTGTACTACAGTGTGTGCCACCACAGTAAACTATTAATAGTGTTTTTAATGGAAAAAGTTGTAAATCTGACGTTATCCATTCACAGTTGTCTCTTTAAAGCTATGCTAAAGATGAGTTTGCAGACTAAAAACTAGAAGAAATTATTTTTAGTCAAATAATGCATCATGTTTTATGGTCAGTAAAAATATTTTGGCTGGTAACCTTTCTCAGTTTCATTAGCAGATGAGACAAAAAGTGATTTTGGATCCTGTATCCACTGATGATAATGAAAAGAAATGAGGCAAAGGGTCTATATCACTTCCCAACTTTAAACTTGTCTACAAATTAAAAGTCTGGTGTTGCCCTCGTCAATGGCCTATTCGCCTGACTTGGCCTGAGTCTTTGTTGTGCTGATGACGTTATCTAGCTTTCTCTGTAGCAGACTGGGATGTTCTTTAATAAATATCTATCTTTGAATGTTTTATTTGGCTTCAGTTAATTAAACACAACCTCCTCTTTTATGGTCTTTGATGAGTGGCAGTGGTATAACGTTAGTCACAGTAACGACTTCCGAGGTGTCCTGAACCCGAAAATAATGGAGCCGGTGGAGGAAACATTGTGTTGTGAAAATCATCACCTCAAACCTCGATCTCATCTTTTACTTTTTTTTAAATCAAGACATCTCTTAGTGCTTTATCGCTCATTTAACCAGATAATGTTTACTTAAATCAAACTAACTCTTTTCAAGCAAATACACGAACATCTGCACTGATTAAAAATATAACCATGGATGCATCAGAGTGAGCAAGTTAGACACATGCCGAGGTAAACCAAAGTTGTCCAAGTAGCTGCAGCTAATTTGATTGGGATACATTTTGACAGAAAATAAACTTTTAATGAAGAGCCGTGTGGTGGGAGAAATTAGCCATTACCCTACAGAGCTGGCATAAAATGTTTATAAATGACAATGATGTTGGCAGTGACTGTGAAGGAAGTGCAGAGCTTGGGGAACGTACTGACGGTTGGGCTGTCAGAGAACAGGGCACAAAGTTTACCTCATTTAGGGAGGTAGAGAGGAAGAAAAGAAAGGGAAGGAGAGTGCAACAGAGGAGTAAAAAAGGAAAGAGGAACACGAGGGGGGCATGCGAGAGATTGCAGTTATGATGTGCATGAGAGCAGGAGACAGTGAACGACAGGGCGAGAGAGTTTAAAAGGCATGGCGTCTGTTGGCTGGCAGGATGGACGGAGGGAGAGAGGGAAGTATGCGACAGCAGAGCGTGACAAGTGCGGCAGAACAAACCGGTGGTGACTCATGGGCTCCTTCATTCACTACTGTGATCAGATCCAGCAGGACAGCCCACCATATGGGATGGCACAACTTATTCATCCAATCACTTGGACTGCATACAGGACCAGAAGAGGAGCGGGGATGGTGTATGTCTGTGTGTGTGTGTGCGCTGAGGAGAAGGTGCCTGAAGGTTTCTCGAATATGACAGTAAATGAAAGAGGAAGTGAGGAGAACAAGGCGACTTCAAGGAATGTAATTAATCTACTAAAACATTCTTGAACACATAAAGAAAAGGTGTAAGTGTAACAGAGAACAAGAAATTGCATTACAAAACATGCACTGCTGTATGATTTGTTTGTTTGGAATTATGAAAAGTGATGAGTTAATTGAACCCCTTTGTGGCTCCCCCATGATGATCCTGCCAACAGCTTTTCTTAACACAGTTATATGCCATTTACATCAAGCTGTTGTCCTAGAAAACCAACCAAATCTGCCTGCAACCTGACTATAAAAACTAACAATACAACACAATTAAAGGAGCAATATGTAGCAATTGCAATGACCAGAAATGAGTACTGCAATCTAAATAGTGAGTTGGACCAATAGACAGTATATTAGGTTGAATCCCTATTTATTACAGTATATGTTCTTTGAAGAGAGCACCCCCCCCCCCAGACACAAAGATGCTCAGGCAGGCTGCATAAACACTGCAGGAGAGCAAGACGAGCACAACATGTTAATTTGACAATAACAAGCTATGATGAGTCCTTCACTGTAAGTGGATCAGCTGTTTATAACTGTCAGTTGTCTGTCGATGTATATTATCATGTTGTTATCATGACAAACAAAAGCCCACTGCTCTGAAAATGCACACCCTGGAGTTTGAGTTTAGTGGCTGCCTGTCTAACTGCCTGCAAGACCCCATTGCCATACTGCTCAATTTATCCATTATAAACCTCTACTCTTTCAAAAAGACTATTAAGGATTTCTTATGACATCATAAACAGACACTTACTCATTCGGCAACACTCTGATTAATTTGAACCCTAATAATCGTAACATGGGTAAACTAAAGTATTTCAAGTTAACATGTTGCCTTAATCTTTTATGATTTATTACAGTAAATATATTAGATTTCTCCTTTAACAGTTTCTCCTTTAACACCCTTTTTTAAACTAAATTATATCTCATTTACAACAAGCTGTTGTCCTAGAAAACCAACCAGTTCTGCCTGCAATTTGACTCTAAAAAACCATGAATGCAACAATTAAATGGGGAATTCTCAGATACTAAAATTAGCTGTTGTCTCCCCATACTCAGATTATTTGTTTATCCTCTTAAGAAAGGAAAAAAAAAAAAAAACTAACCTCTGACTCTGTCATGCAGATGACATGTTGAAAAGAGTCAAAGACATTAAAACAAATTATTAAATAAATGCTTGTGAGCCCATAACGTTGTGATAATCACTCCCGTCTTTTCCGGGCCTCCGTTAAATGCAGATTAAGGCTAAGCTCTGAGAGGTGAAGGGCCTGGCGAATTGAGCCCCAACACACCAAGCACAGGAATAGAAACAGACATAATCTAACCAAAGCCAGATATTTTTGTGAAGAAAAGAATGTTTCTACCCGGCTGGCAAGAGGCGTCGTAAACCCTTTTATAAGGTACTGAAACTACACTGTGCTTCAGTGAAAGCAGAACCAATTTGCTTAACTTCACAACATGCAGGGGCCCTCCGATAAAAGTGTCTGTCCTATGCCGCGGCTGGCAAAGATATTGTTATCCACTTTGTTCCTCTGCCACCTTGCCAGCTTACTCAATTTTTGCAAGACAGATAGCAATCGTCGCAGGGTAATTTAGGGATTAGACTGGAGGTGTATTGTAATCATATGCTTCTGGAGTAGTCACTTGGGATATGGGAAGGCAAGACTGTCCAAGATCTACCTTTTGTTATTTAAAACAAAGCTTCTCAGAAATCCTCAGACCAAGCCCCGAATTAAGAGTTTAGTTTTTCATAGTACCAGCATACATTAGTGCCTTCACTGAACCAGCAAAAATTATGTGAAAAGGCATAGAGAGCATATTCAAAAAGAGTATGACGCAGAATGTGAATTTAGAGAGCCTCCCTATCAAACCAGATTTTTACTTCTGCACTGAATCTATGGCGTAGGTATAGTGTAGCCGTGAACCGTGTGCTGTGGCCTGACGTGCACCTCCCCATGAATATGAACTACTCATTGTGGCGACACAGATCACAACAACTGTGATTGGTCCATTTTCTTGCACATTTAAGTGTATATCCTTATTATTTTGGTGTGCACTGGACGACGTATCAATGCAAAACATTGGTATTTGACTCCTCGGAATGAGAGTCAACAATCAACTATCTTTCTGGTGCATTTATGACAGTTCAGACAAATCCTACTGATTCTGCTATTGATGATGGTTAGGTTGTATTCAGATCAAATCAGGTTTTGTGTAGATTAGCACATGGTTGTGCAGCAGAACATAACCACTGTGAAACAATCAGAAAATTACAGTTTATTTCTCTGATTCACCAGCTTTCTCACCACCACCACTTCCTCTCGACGTTCAGTCTCTAGCTTGTTTGACCACCACTGTGCGTGCTCTCTCTCTCTCTCTGTCTCTCTCAAACAAAGCGACACAAATCAAACTAAGTTTCTTGCTATCGCTGTTTAGCAGCATAGACTGCAGGCCAGACTCAGACATTTGAGCTGACTACATGAAATATACACAGCTGGGTGAGTATCATAGTTTGGTCCATGAACTCCACCTGGATAGTGGCCGGTTTCAGAGACATTTTAGGCTGAGTCTGACTGGTGGTGAGATATCACTATTGGATGGTTTATCAAAGACACTTGCAAAGCAACACATGAGATTGCATACAATAAACACAGCAGGAACGTCAGATATGTCAGACCCCCAATGTTTAACTAAAGTATTAATCTTTAAATGTTACAGTTCCGGCTGAAAATCACAGAAAAACTAAACATGTTTACCAATTTTACATAACTCTTCAAATCACCTACCAGTTGACATCACAGTGATTCAGTCTTTATTCCTAATTAGAAAGAAGAAACTACTACACCACCGTCATTTTATAATTGTAACATAGTCTTTAAGTAAGGAATAACAGTATTAACATGTATGAATCTTGTCTCAGTACTTAATAATGCCTGCTATGTGAAACACAGCTTAAAGTATAAATGAAACACAACAATGCACACTTCAACATTGAGTAAACAGCCACGTCTAATATGCGATTATTCACTGTAAAATTCTCCAGAAAGAGGACATGATGAAAATATTTGAGAACTCAGTGGGAATGTCAGAGGGTAGCATTAGCTAAGGTAAAGAAACACATTACATATCCTAAGAGGTTAGTTACAGTGTTATCACATTGACAGTGAGTCTTATTCACAGCCAATCCTTCTGCCTTCTTGTTCCCTCTGCCCTCTGCCACAGGCTCTCTTCTATTCTTAGATCCTCCACTCCAAATGATCTACTTTTCACTTTTTTTCATCCCCATATTACAGGCAATTCAGGAGCAATTCAGTTTGGCAGGTACAGCATGGCACTTAAGAGAGGATATATTTATTGAACAATGCATTTAATGTCATGTTGTATCTTGTCATTGTTGTTCAGCTGTCTAAAAGAATGAAATGTCCTCTGCTGACAAGGTAGCTGAAAAACATTTATTTACTCTGTAGGTATTGTCTACCGGAAAAAGTGTGACCCAACACAAGGGCTGTGACTGTCTGGCTTTTTTCTTATCATGGTGGAAAAGCAACGTATTCCTGCGGGTTGGCAGTTTACCATGCATGCCCCCCACCCCTGCCCCTCTGCCTTAAAAATAACTTCAGTCATTTAAATTGGACTTTCTTCTGGGATACTTTTATAAGCGTGAGTGATGGTACCCCTGCTCCCCGAGCAAGCAGGGGAAAATTATGGCAGTAAACTGTCAATCTGGCAGTAAATGTACAGTATAGGTTACAGTGTGTCAGTTAATAAAAGGGACAGCTCCAAGAAAAGTTTTGTCTGCTATTTCCCAATTGCTTGAAAGGTGAAGGGGGTTAGCCCTGATGTAAGCTGAGCAGGAAAGGCTAACCATAGCGGTACCTTTGTGCCCACAATGTTGGCTCAGGTGTGATCGTATCCCTTTCAGAGGCTTTGTAATCCAGCCTTAAACTGCAGCGTCTTTTCGGATACTTTTATAAAGTAAATCCAGAATCATAAATGCAACACCAAAAATCCTCTGTGGTTGGAAACAGTGATTGCCAAGTCCGTCAAATACGCCACACTCGAGAATATATAGCCGCGAGCTGTAGCTGTGGTATTGGGCCAATCATACACTTAAATGGAAAAACCCAAAACTATAAAAATAGTAATTTACATCCACATCTCAGTCAATACCTTAAAGGTTTTGAGCACTAATATCCAGCCCTATACCCAACACACTACTAAACACTTGTGTAGCAGTTTTAGTATAATAATGTCCTTCATATCGCTGCTGCACAATAACCAGATACCCAATAAAAAATTTATGTACAGGTCCTGGTCCAGGTCCTTGTTAAAGAACAACACAAACTGAAATTTGAAATAACAAAAAGAAAATTTGGAAGCATGAGTTCCAGTCATTGGGGCAGGGCTCCATCTCAAGGCTGAAGAGACATTAACAGTTCCTATATCTGACCACTGCCTGGAGGCTCCCACTCTGCACATTGTGCCTGTTGCCCTATCTGGGGCAGCAATATTTGATGAGGTTTGACAGTAGTAAAAGACTGTCCGCATCAAAAAAGAAAAAAAAAAAAAAAAAAAGTGGTCACATTCTGACTCTAGATAATAGATGTTGCCATTCTAAGCCAATAATAGTGTCTATAATGAAATCAGTGGGGCAGAAAAGAGGCGCTCTTTCATTTCCTTATGCAGGGCCGTGCGTTTTGTACATCCCATTATTCATCAGGTCCTGGCTGCTGATAACTGTCCCATTTGCATCTGAATCAAGAATGCCTTATAACCTTCCCCCCAGAAGCACCACCCCCCATGCAAATGAAGTGACCTAAAAAGAGCAGGTACTGTATTTAGTTATTTGTGAGCAACTGTGACCTACTCTGGAAGTTGTGTTAAATTGGTAGCAGGATGGAACCAACCTGGCAACATTACATAGAAAATATCAGTATACTTGCATGTATGACACATCTGGATGATGTGGTTTAAGAATAATATTAAAATATTCTTTGATAAAAGTAATTTAATAGTTCTTTATTCCCAAAGCAGGAAGTTTTTCCGCAGGATGTCTTTATCCGTCCTGTATCCTGTGCTGCCCTTTTTTCTCCTGACATGCCCTACTTCAATGAACAAAAGACAGGCCAAGAGTGCATCGTAGGAAACAGTGAATAATCTTGGCCTTGCTTTTCAGAGAATACTTGAGTCACTCCTGTACACTCTGTAGTTCAAAAGGCGCAAGACTTGCCTATTTAAAATCTCTGCTGCAAGTCAGGAACATACTGTGTGATATTTGTGATCAATCATCGCTGCAGAAAAAGATTGCACTGGCTCAAAATAATAAAAAAGATGCTATCCATAAAGTGGCGATCTGTTGAGGAATGAACTCCTCAGAGGAAAGTCTAGCTGTGCCAGACAGACTGTTCAAACCCCCAGTAGACGGACAGATTAATGGAGTGTGCCTTCGTATAAGGCCGTCGTCTTAAAGCCAAGATGAACTTGGGTGCAATCCTCAGCTGTCTCAACAGCACAGTGTGGCAGCATCTGGTGAGATACGTGTAATGTGTTGAGTCACAGGTGGGTTGCTTCAATGTGTGAAGTGACATATACTTGACTGTCTATAATTCAACAATACTGTGAAAACCTTTTCTATAAAGCCCACACACAAAAGTCGTCTGTTTCACGCACACGTAACCAACGCAAACACACTTCCAAATGCCAGAGGGCAAATGGGTAGAGAAGGGAAGTGGGGGTCTTTTGTGCACTCTGAGTTTAGGTCTTGGCCATTAAATAAGCTGGCACTGCAGAGGTGAGCAGCACTGACAATGATATATGGGAGAAACACAATCCATTGCTGTTATGAATTGGTTGGCTCTGGTGCACAATGCTTGCACACACACGCGAGCGCACACACACACACAGACACACGCACACAATCAAGAGGCAGTGGTAGAGCCAATAGTATCTTCCTCTCTTCCAGACAAATTCAATTTTCATCCAGGACATATGTAAGCTGATTAAAACAGCCAACAAAGACTGGAGAAATATGTCACATCCTTCAGGACTGGACACAATATTGAGTGCTGCTTTGGCAATGGGACGCCTACCCCCCCTTCCTCTTCCCTCTCTTTCTTTCTAAGTCTCTGCTCTTCTCTCTCGTGACATTTCTGTGTCCTTCCTGATGCCATCATGCATCGCCTTTCTTCCTTTTCTCGATCACAACCTTTTACTTTCTTCACTCTGCGGCTCTCTGTCCTACTCTCCTGCCCTTGAAAAGGCAAATACATTTCTCATAATACACCATGAAAAGCATGTTATGAGTTCTCTCTTTACATAAAACCTTATTGATTTTCTTTAGCCTGCATGCTTAACCTTTTAAATTATGTATTTATAAGCTAAACATGAATATTGTCATTGAGCACTGATTTATAGCATGTGCAGTAATTATTTAAAGGGACAGTTAACACCAGAATCAAAACTGCATATTTTTCCTCTGGCCTGTAATGCTGTTTATCCATCTAGATTGTTTTGGTGTTGAGCTGTCTGCCTTTTCTCAAATATAATGGAACTAAATGGCGCAAATACATATGAAAAATTCAACACCACTGTCTTTTTCCGGAAATCATAACCCTGTTACTTGAAATAATCCACACACCTTAAAAATCACAAAACACTCCAAGGCACTCTCTTTTAAAACAGTTAAAGTGCCTTTATTGTCACAGTTAGACCTTAAAACAAGAAAATTCCGATGCATTCAGCATTAAGTCGTCAGGACTGTTTTGATTCCCAGATGAAGGCTTGATGCCGAAACGCATCTGATTTTGTTTGTTTTATGGTCTAAGATGACCATGGCATAACAATAAAGGCAAAACAGAGAGCCTTTTACTTTTTAAAGGTTCATATGATATGCGAGAGAAATCTCAACGGCTGATATCTCCAAAACTCACACAAAGACAACACAGATGGATAAAGAGCACTGCAGGCTAGGTATTTTTGATTTTTGGCATGAACTGTCTCTTTAAGGTCTATGGAAGTGCTTGTTTTTCATGTCACATACCTACAAAAAAAAAAGAAAAAAGAAAGAAACAAAAAGTATAAATCTTCTCCCAAAAAGGATCAGCCGATCTACCATCCTGCAGCTGTATAGTAACAAAGAAAAGAGTGGCTGCAGCTTTGTTTCTTCCACCTTGCACTTGTGGCTTGGGTGGAGCTCTGACAGTCGAAAGTGTGTCAGGCAGACACACACATGCCCATGCACCAGGGGCGTCACAATGTCTGTTTAGCCACTGCAAAATAATGTCATATCACCAGAAGATGTGTGAAGAACACATCTGAATTATGAATGGAGGGAGGTTAATTATGGATGGAGGGAGGGCAGAAGTAATGCCTTAGACATTTCCCTGAAACACATGGTTGGATACATGGCTGCGGACCCACTGCACACTCCTTGGCAAGTAACAAGTCAGAGAGACTCCTTAATTAGCTAGTCGGCACTGATAATGGTTGGTCTTTGTTGCGTGTGGATGTATTCAACCTCATTTCTGTTAAGAACTCTCTTCAAATGAGTGCATAAGATGAATGTGCTTAACTCAAGTTGACAAGGAAAACTGTACTCTTGTCGACAATAAAGCAGCAAAATGATTATATGAAAAGCAATTATAACCACCGCTCTTCCTTATAGGGTGATGTGGAAAGTGATAGTCAAGACAGACATAAAAGAAATCCATGAAAGGAGAGAATAAGGCATTGAAGTCGACTTCTGTCAAAACTTTCTTTTTGGGGAAAATATACCACTTTCATTATTTTTGTTTTTAAATGTACCTTTTGGCAGATGACACGCAAATATTTGACAGGTTTAATTATTTGTCCTTTTCATAGATCCGAAGTTATTATCTGTTTGATGCTATCAACCGTCTGCGTTTCCGCGGACAAATGATTCCTTTGCGAGAGAGCCGCACCTGGAGCTCTGATGGATCGAATGGGCTGTCAACCACAAACAAAAGGCGTGCGCTCCAAAAAAGAGGGTCAAAGATTTGGTTCGATAGCGAGGAACTGGGGGATACAGGCCGGGTTGGTGGGGTGACTTTAAGAGAAGTGAATGGATCAGGGTGGAACTAACAAGGGGCGTGCCTTCGCCTGCATGGGAAAAAAGACGAGCCCCTTGGGGAAGAATGATGTTCCAGACACCCATGGAGCCTCGTCTTGGGGGCTTGTGACCCCTGAAGGTTTTGTGGAGTTGTAGAAGGATTAGTCAAATGGCCCTACTGCTTTTGTGTCATAGTCATGACAACTCAACCTGCACAGCGTGTAGTCATTAATTGAACTTTTACCTCAGTCACCCACCAGCTGAAGGCACAATATATCCAGCGACCCATTGTCACTGCTTCAAAATGGTTTACTGAAAATATGTGAATTGTCACTTACAGGAAAATGAAAGTTTTGTCTTACATCTGCCACACTTCTGTTTGGCAGTGAAATACAATTTCAAAATAATGTTACATAGCTTTTTGAGATATGAACAGTGCTGTTACACTAAGCTTACTCAATATCTGTCTTTCCAGCCATATCAGCCATATCTTCAACTCTCTCTCACCTCTGCTGTTCTACAGATCAAACCATGAGTCTGGATATATGAGACTGCAGTTTCTTTATACAGAGAGATTTCTACAGACGAGTAGTTGTGACATCAGATCCTAAGTTCATGCTGCTGCGTTCAGATGACTCCGATTGTCAGCCTCACTATGAATACAATTCCAGCAGTACAAGTGACTAATCAGGGTGAAGAAGTAAAGCCATTGTGTTTGGTTCAAGGTTGAAGATAAAGCAGAGGAAAGAATGAGACCCGGCTCTGACATTGTCAGGTCCAAAATGAAGCTGAGTGGTGCTGCACAAGGCACAGTCTGACGTCTGCCTGTTGCAGCCCTCAGCACTGAGGGCCTTGGGACATTCACATGGCCCATTCACGCAGCTATACTGAAACATTCAAAGCTTTGCTTCCAAAGGGCCAAACTTTTGTTCCTTCACAAAAGGCCTGACCAGTGGTTCTCCCATAGATGGGAGCCCCGTTCAAAATCAGATTATTTCCAGTGAAATCCTCCTTTCTCCACCTGCCAGTTAACTATGTCAGTGCCATTGTGCTTTCCCTGAAAAAGCTCTCCATTTTGGCATAATGGAGGCTGGATGTGTATTATTGCTTTTACTGCCATTTATTCTTGGAGGAAAAAGGCACACCCCACCCCCACACTCCTTCCTTCTCCTTATTTTATTTTTTTATTTTTTGAAGGAAAATCTGGGCCACATGCCCCAGAGGAACGCAAAGTGCTTTAATTCATTCGCACCTTTTCTCTCTGGCTGCCATCTCCAAGGCTTCTCTTTATGCCCAGAAGTGATTTGTTCAGGCTGGACCATCAAAGCAATTATGGTAGCGGCCTGCTTCTCTATTATGAGGAGAGATGACTGACAACAGAGGGATGGTGCGGGGGTGGAAGGGCACTTGGCTTCAATTTATTTGATCTGAAAACATTTTTTCTTTCATTGGCATCCTCTCATGTAACAAAACACAAACAAACTGGTTAGATTATCTCCTTGAGATTTTTTGACTAAGAACATCTTATCCAATTCTCTGTATAACATTTTTCAATTACCTTTCTCGCCTTCATGGGCAAAGCGACTGTGGGCCACAGTTGGTTGATGCAGGGCAGAGGATGCCAACAATGTAAGAGAATACTGAGAGGCATGGCAGGCAGTGATGTGTAGCAATTAATGTAATGGACATGAGAGAGCGCACAATCCTTGGACTAATGAGAATGTCTTATATTACAGTGCAAATGCACAGGGTCGCCAAGACTCCTATCATTACTGGACTATAGGAAGATGGCTCACCACAAAAGGGGATACTCCATAAATGGATAATGCGGAGAGAGCACAGTACGGCGCCACTGAGCCGATGTTCCATCCAAGAGTAATAATTCTGCCCGGAGTGACACAGGGTCATTGGAATGGATGGAGACAGGAGGATGTGAGCAAAAATAAAGCATTTAAAGAAAACAGGGCATTAGGTTGAATGGGGCGATAGTGAGGAATGGGGCAAAGTAAGGTTGATGAGGAAGAAACAGGAGTAATACAAGAGTAAAGAGGTAGAGAGTGAAACAGAGGGGAGAAAATGAGGAGAAGGAGCAAGTGCGGAGAGTAATAGACGAAGAAAGTGGGTGAGTGAGAGGAAGAGGGCAAAAAAGAGATGAGAGAGCATAGTGTACCGACAGCGATGAAGCAGTATGACACATTGGCTAATCAGTCTGCTGTCTTTTTCTTTCACAAGCTGTCATCTCAGCCATCAAGCCATCAAGACCTTGTGCCTCTCCCCCTCTCATTGACTGATTTCCCTGTTCAATTATTCAAGGTTTATAAGCAGGAACCATCTATTCAGCTCGCAGCAGATCCAGTAAAATAATGGAGGGGCTGCTTCTTCAGCCATATTGACTGTCATAAAACTTTTACAATTGGCAAAAGAAAAATCAATTTCTCAGACAGACTGTTGCCACCATTCATAAACATATTAATGCTGGTATCAGAGGTGAAGACAGTGCCCTACATGTAGGAGACTTTAGTAATGCAGACCATAAATGATTTTACATGCTCTTTCACTAATCATAATGGATTGTGGCTGAATATTTACAATGCTGGAATGCTATATTTAGCCAACACTGAATATTTATACACATGCATGTTGTACATGTGAGTGTGCATTAGGGCTGGGTATCATTTAAAAAAATATGATACTAGTACCAATACCATACTCTTAAAAGTGATACAGATACCATAAAAAAACAACAAAATCTGGGTACAAAAGGATTGAAAGCTGGTATCATTTGACTGGAGAAGTGCCTGTACTCCTTGGTAGTTGATTATTTTGGTCTAAGTTATTGAGTACCGATATCCAGCCCTGGCATGCGTGCATATTCGACTATGCTGCTGCTGAAGTCTGTATGGAAAAAAAAAAGATTTAGGCGACATATCTGTGGTTTTAGTCTTCACGCTGACCTCACCGTCTCTTTAAAAAGCTAACCTGTGTGAGTCACGCTGTGACACAGAAATCAGGTCAACCGCTGGCCTGCCAAGGAACGCTAAGCTTCAGTAAACATTTCCCAAAAAATAAACGGCACAAAAAAACAACATACACACACACACACATACAAAAAAGATCAAACGTATGGACACACTCCCGGACACACACTTCCATCCTCACTTGTCGGAAATCTTAAGGAACATCACAGCTTCCATCTGCCATAATCCGCCCCGGGGCAACAGTGACCTGAGCTACTGGAAGAAACTCATCTAGAGTAGAAGGGGGAAAAAAAATAATAGTTGAGGTAATGCAGTGTGCAGCCTCATCCTTTACTTAGCTGGCAATGCCTTCAGGGTGGAGATGTTACAAACTCAGCAACCTCCACTAGCTTCCACTAATGCATGACCCCCATACTGTTCGGCTACTTCTCAGGCCTTCATCCCGCCGCCTTTAACTTCAGGTTATGGACTTTGCAGGGAAACCCAGGTCGGTTTACATACAGTACAACTGCACACATATACGGAAAACCACACACACACACACACAGACACAAATATATCTGTGAGTCAGACATAATTATGGATGCACGCTCCACACGCACATCACCAAATCAAAAATCTCTACCCTTTACCATCTATCTGCTTAATCCTCATCCACTGGAGGCAGAGGGTCTGAACTGTGGCAAACCGTCTATTTTTAAACTTGACATATTAGTCATCTCTTAGGGGAGTAACATTGTCGTTTATGGAATTCATGAATACCAAGCTGTTGTGCTCCCTTCTTGTTTATTTCCCCCCATCCGTCTCAGCACAGTTTAACAGTTTAGGATGAAGTCAAATAAACTCACAGATGCAGTTGGGTAGGATGCCTGTCTGTATAAGAGCACAGATGCCAATCAGCACCTGCTGAAGAATGGCACCATTTTGTGCATGTGACAAAAATTTGAAGACTTGTGACTTTTTTTTTTTTGCTCTTCAGCCCAGAGTGAGGGATACAATTGCTCTCGGATGCAGAGGTGCACTGGCAAAAACTCTGTCTTTTGGTGCTTCTGTCTTTTCCATCCTCTCCATTAATCCTTCCCAAAGTTAGAATGTTCTCTTAGTCTCAAATCAGACAACTGATCCCCTCTTTAAAAAAGATCCGGCTCTGTTTAGTTCCCTGCAACCCACCCTTATTAGTCATTATCACTTTTAGATAAGCTGATAAGTCTCTGTTAATATTTTGCCGCAGCTGACCTGAGATTTACCCTTGAAAAAGTTAATCAAAATCCTAGATCATGGCAACTGATTTCTTGAAATTTAATGATGAGGATTATTTGGACAGGAAACTTAAGTTTAGGGTGTTAAAACCGTAATCCTTCAGCACTTTTCACCTTGGCATCCTTTCTACCACACTACAGTACATGAGTGGACCAAAGGTCCTCTGGCAGACCTCTGGCCAGAGATATTGGCTTCCAAAGCTAATGATCTCAAATTGTACACTTGTGGGTAATTAAGCATTGCTGTTCCCTCAGTAGCTTACAACAGCAAATATGTCATTGTGAAAATAAACAACAATTACACTTACACTCATTACGCTCTAATTGCATCATCCTATGCAACAATCATAAGCAAAGGGACATCTTATTAAAAGGTACAACAAATAAATCTGTGAAGCCCTAACAAAATGGAAGGCCACATCCCAAAAACTTTTAAAAAATTGATTTACACACAAATAGCAGGTTATGTGAACACTGGGCATTAAATAGAGCATGCATTTAAAACCCTCATGGGTATTTGGTGGTCAACTACAACAGCACGCGCTGCATGCACTTAATGTGGCTGAGAGTGCTGCTGAAGCCTGGGAAAACTCGTACAGGCAAGGGAGTAATTTGACCCCACTCAAATCCTTCCATCAGACACTAACCAAATAGAAGTCAAAAGAACGAATGAAGAAAGACAAAGAGATAAAAGGGAAGAAAAAATAGAGAAGCAGCTAAACCTTTGGGATTAGTGCTAAGTAACTAAATGGGCCATATCACTTTTCCATTACCAGAGAGGAATAGCTATTTCAACTGCAGGAATCTAAATAAAAAAGGTGAACTCTGTCCTCTCTCCGTCTTTTGTTCATTCACGTGTAACTGTTGTACACCCTTATAGCCTTCCGTTTCTTACTTCCCTATATGAGCAAATGGGGATCTGCCATCATATCCTCGAGGCCCATCAATAAATAAACTTGACGCAAATAAACAGATAAATAAATAAATGTGAAGAGCCTAGCAAATGGGCATCAGTCAGCATTAGTGATGGAACCATGTCAGACACAATCATGCTTGACTGGAGGGGGACTGCCTGAGTGGAGTGAGCATTCTTGCTGATTGCACGCCCAGTGTGTGTGTGTGTGTGCCTGTGAAAAGAGAGGTATTCTGCTTTTTACCGTCATTTAACCCTCAGTCTCTCCTGCCTTCTGTAACTCTTTATCGCTATCGATACATCTGTTCACCACTGCACAATACACACGCTCGCTCCATTTCACTGAATGCCTGCCTCTCCCTGTCATGTCCACCATAACCTATATGAGATCAAAACCAGTGTTGAGGAGTAACTAGTTACATGTAATAACATTTCAAAATAAATTGTAATCTGTTTCAGTTACTGAGAAAAAAATGCATTACTGATTACTGATCAAAATAGTCGTGATTACAAAGGGGTTATATCTGAATATATTCTCTTCAGTTAAAAAGCTTATATGTAGAATATAACATTCATTCTCTTTTGCGTCTTTTCGTTGTGCAGGATCTTTTGGGATATTTCTGGACAGCTGGGGTGAGCAAAGTTGTTGGGACAAATTGCAGCAAGTGCATCACCATCAAGGGCAGGGTGGCTTACGAGGAGCTGTGACTCTACGTCTAGACAGACAGAATGTGCTCCAATTTTGAGTGTTGTTTTTGATTGATTCTCTTGTTTGAATTTGCACACAATTGCTCTTGTCTGCCAATCAAATCAATGTCCATTGCTCTAAGGAAGTCTGCCAAATGGGGGTAGATATTACATTTGTTGAGTAAAATCTTGTTACTGACAGTGCAATAAAAGCTTTGAGAGTAAAAAGAAAAAAATACAACTGATAAATAAGGAGTGTGAGCTAGAGGGCACAAAAATTAATTATTATAACTCCTTGCACCTTATTTACAACAGAAAAGCTTACAGCTTATTTAATCACACTATTTACTGCCCTTTGTAAGCATGTTTTAATTTAGGGACATTACTTACATTACATCAGTTACATTACTTTTTATTTTAAACAGAGTAACTAGTAATCTGTAACCTATTACATTTCAAAAGCAATCTTTCCAACACTGAAACTTTCTTTCAATCCTTGATTGTATCAACTAGGTTGAAAGTCTCAGCCAGCCTCTTTCTTTCATTTTCTAAGCTGCTTTGCCATCTGTCTCCCCTTCTTTGTGTCTCAAATAATTTGAAGTCCATATTATACATTGTTTTCTCTATTACACATCAAATGACTAGTCAGATGACTGTATGTATCCTCGAGCATATATTATGAGGGCATTGCTGTCTTGACTATACAGATTCACAACACATTCTTACATCTGTGAACCATCAGGAAGAAAAATACTAACTTTTAGGCCTGTTACATTTGCATGTCAGTGCCTGAAACCAATACATGCTTTTTTTATTAAGCGCTTGCTTTTAGTTGTTCAGACAGTCAACTACATGGTTTACAGCATAAATTAATGTTAATTAATATAAAACACCTTGGCTGTTAAAGCGTGCACATCCTACTAAGGGTGTGGAACGTTGTTATGAAAATTGGAAACTAGTGCAGTCAAAGTGTTCTAGCATAGCGTCAGAAATAATTCACTTTTTACCTTGACTCTGTTGCTTACATTCTACAAATTAGGCAGAAAAAAATCAGCCACACTTTATTTTACAGTACACTAATAGGACGTGACATGAAATAATATGTTCTTTATTTAGTAGTTATACCCTAATTAGATACCACCTCTATAATTTTTGGCTTTTACTTGGTAGAGCTGGTTTACATATTGTTTTTAATGGGTAATTTTCAGATATGTCATTTCACTTTAATTTACAGTGCAGTTCTGTTGTAATGTGTCCCTAATTACTCACTAAGAAAGTCTAAAAAGGGTTCAATAAAGGGTCTAATACATTAAAGAACATATTTCAAATGTTCGTCTGATTTGTTACAAAGTACAGTTTATACATCTTATTAGTATACTGTAAAATACAGTATAAATAAATACAGGGTTTAATGCAAATGAAACCTTAAGACTGAAAGAAGTTGTAATAATAATTTTAAAAAATATATATCAATTTTACATGATTACTCAAATTAGAAGCCATTACAGCTCATGAAACTTCAAAACTTGTAATCAATTTTGTTGTTTTCTATAATTTTCTGCTTTCATAAATATGTAATTCACAATACTTTTATATGTTTTTGTGTTTTTATGCTTTCTGCTTTTAGGTGTTTTTCCATCTTCTGAGTATAACGTGTAGATCCTGCACAGCGTCTTATATCACAGGAAGTCATGTGAAGTGTTAATATCAGTGTTACTTTCATTTACTGCCAGATCTGTGTCAGAGGCACTGTTAACTAATTATGAATTATTCATTTTAATCTGAAAATCTTTTTGTTTTTACTTAATCTTCAGATACTCTCAAAATCAGCATACTCAAATTACTATAAAAATGAATCCTCAACTTTCTTGCACTTCAGATCTCGAAGGTATGACTTAATTAACACCTCTGAGAAACACGTGAATATCATGTTTTTTTTTCACCATGTTACACCAATAAGTGTGAACAAAGTCAGGAAAGCAATGTAAGCGATGTCGCAAGATCCAGCCAGTCAGGTCAAGCTGAGAGCATCACATGCAGTACAATTTCTTTAATATCCTTCTTCCCAGCGTCATCTTTACTAACATTTCCTATTGAATGGAACATTTAACATTCTTTGACACGTTCTCTCATTATCTGTATTACTCAGTATTACCATTATCACTCATCGCCCAGTGTGTCTTTTCTCTCCTATACCTCCCTATTACAGACATCGAGCCCACCTAATGGGAAAGTAAAATATTAATTCCACCTCATTGTGGCTGACAGATTGTAGATAGTGCCTGACACTTCAAATGCAAACATCACCCTGGACATTATACTTTAATAATAGCCACATCATATTAAGGAGGTTGGAAAAAACACAACGTGTGTGACAGCAGAGGAAGAAGCATTTGATTCTGGCACTGCCTTTTATTGTCAGTGGAACACATAACCGTACAGGATGGCACCCTATTCCACGGCACATTATTTGTTCTCTAGCTGATCATCAGTTGGCCCCGCTGTATGCCTAATGAGCGATAAATAAGGTTTAATTCAACCGACGCAAGTTGCCCATCCTTCAACACTAAGCATGATGGCTTGGGCGAGATTCCATTGGAATTATATGAGGGCAATTTTTCAGCTAGTGGGATGGTCCAACTGCCTCCCCTATATTTGGCTTTCACAGGCATTCCTTTGGCTTTAAGCTCTGCAAGTTTATAGCTCTATTAGGAATTCATCAAACAATGAGCGATATCAATCTTATTGTGTGAATGTGCCCTGGGTAAAAATAAGATGAAAACTTCCATTATGGGGCCTCCAAAGCATATTTGCCCTCCAAAATTGATCCAGTATTGACAATTTACACTTAGGGTGACCTTTCATAACTGCCCACATACTTGAAAGCCAATATTGTTTGGAGAGTGAGCAAGAAAAAAAATGCATCCCACTGCACGCGCTCTAGGATATTATTGAATATGATAAGTTAGTAGTCATTTTTGCTCTGCAGTTGTTCGTTGATGGTCCACTAGGCGGGAGGGCTGAGTACTTTTTACATCAATGAGGCTCTGTGCCAATAAAGTAAGACAATATTGGACATAGGTGTTGAGAGCTCGGAGTCCATTATAGCACCAGGTCATTGACTTTACTTCAAAAGAGAAAAGGAGAGAAAAAGTGAGCATTACCAAAGAGACTAGTGTCCACATGATAAGTTTTATCAGAGAGAGGTTGTAAAAGGGCATAATGGCAACCAAAGGGAACACAGGCAGCCCCTTGTTGATTCCCTGTACTCAAGTAGATAACTTCAGTATCATTTAAACTGCAGCGGGTTTAGGGGGTACTTAACAGCAGGGGCAGGGGCGAGAGACCCCTGGTGTCCACTCAGAGAGACTGCCTTTTATTAAGATTTGATTTATCCTCTCAAAATGGCTCCATGTCACACTTCACTTACTTTACGTCCTCTCTTGGCACAGTCAAGCAATGGATCAGTTATGCGCCAAGGGTACTCAAATGGTACATAAAATCTTCATCTATATTTCCATGATGGGTTTCTGCTGAGGATGAAAAATGATCAGGTCCAGAGAAAGGCTCTGTGGGTCAATGGGAGGGACAAAGGCTTTGTCTATCCCCTAAGATGTCACATCTTAAATGGAGTGGCTGTCCATGCCTCAGTTCCTCCCCATCTGCCTTTCCTTTTGGCTGTTGATAAATATCCTTATCTATGAGAAGCAGGTGATAGATTTCAAGCAGCACGTCTCTACAGAGCTCTGCTCTCATCTACTCTATTGATATCTCACATCTACTAAGCCATCCGAGCTATAGCAAGAGGCACCGACACCCTCTGGGTCTCTTCGCCCCAAATCATGTTAGCTCCACTTCCTGTAGGATCGCCTCTAGGGCCGCCCCAATGAATAACATCTATCAAGTGAAGTGGAAGCCAGGAGCTTGTGGAGGCAAAGGGCTTTAGCCCTCAACTCAGAGACACCCTACAGCAACAGTCCCTATCTGATAAGTGACACAAGCTCGCATGTGTGTGTGCGACGTGAAACAGTATAGGAGAACAACTGCCAGAGAGGTTGAGAGACAACAAGGGAGAGATAAAGCGATGGGTACAACATATGTGTGAGCAAATTAATTGCTAAGGGAATTACGATCACTATCACTTCCTGTGATGTAATTTAAGAAACAAATGGGTGATTTTCCCCCAGATCAGGGGAAAGATGAGAAACTAGCTGCCTGGGTGAACATATTGTTACATGAGGGTGATGTGGATTATAAACACAGAAATAATAGATATTAAAAGATCATTAATGTCACAAATGAGGTTGGAGGGTATTAAAGAACAAGTGGAAATTCTTCATCTTTGCCAGCATCTCCTTCTTAAAGACACTTTCCTTTGGTCTTTTCATTTGCCTCTTTGCAGATTCATCCCCTTTCTTCCTTTAAAATTTCATGAGTGAAAATAGGTAATTTAATCTTCATTAAACATACAGGGGGCCCACTCTCTGGCCTGACCAGCTGAATTAACTGCTAGGCTTCAGGGGATTAGATAGTTGGGCTGAAATTCCGTAACCCTGACAAGCATTATATCACTGCATCTCTATTTTTTAATGGGCATGAGATGATCCCTCCCTGTTCAATGTCAAATAAGTCCTTAAGAGGCTTTACTATATAGAACACAGGATGGAACTTTTGATGGACTGACCTGTGAAGGTGAAGCAGGAGAGCGGGGCAGAGAGAGGAAAGGAGAGATGTTCTGGTTTGGGATTGTAATGACGGTGAAAAGGCAGTAAATAAATAAGATTGGCTTGGTTCTCTTTGAAATCTGATTGATGTGTCTTTTGGGATGCCCCCCAGTCTGAAAGACCTACTGAGTCTGTGGCTTTCATCCCTGACCGAAAATCGATGAGGCAGGATGTATGAGAGGCTCCTGCTCTCTACCCACCAATCTCCTGCCAGATATCCAGGTAACTGTCTCACCAGAAAGGCAATAGGAGTTAGAAAAGGAGTAGGGCTAACTCACACCCTTTTTAATAGAATTAAATGTAATTTTTGAAGTGTCATTATCACCCTAAAATCAAAAATACATATTTCTTCCCTGGCCTGTAGTACTATACATTAGGGCTGCACGATATTAGGAAAACATGCGATATGCGATAATGTTGTCTGGTGTTGCGATGACGATATGATTTGCGATAAATTACCAAATAAACATAAACAACGAGACTTCGGCACGTGCGGCCATTAGGATATATACGAAGTCTCGCGAGATCGACGCCATGTTTACATCTTACGGGCTACGTGCAACAGCTGATATTTCTGCTAAAAACATGGCGAAAATGGCGTCTTTTGCGGTTCATTTTTAATGTCGCGGCTTGCGAACACTTGGATTACACCACACAAGCAGGATGGAGACATTTTGTGTTTGTTTGTTTAGCCACGAGTTCTTCGTCCACATTTTCTCCGCTCATCTCTGTCCCTTCCGCCATGACAACTCCCACCAAGCTTTCTCTGCACGCGCTTTGCGACCTCAGCCACTCCCATCAACCTAGGGGGCGGACATCTAGGGCAGTAGGGCTCAATCTGATTGGCCAAATATATTGACAGAGCATTAAGGCATGGCGCATGGAAACACACCATTTATCGCAGTTCAGACAGTCTTTTGCAATATGTATATCGCGCATGTTGATATCGCGATGACGGTAAATTTACGATATATTGTGCAGCCCTATTATACATCCATTTTGGAAATAGCAGCTGTACAGATGTGTGCCTTCTCTCCGATATAATGGGACTTAATGGCACAATACATTTGAAAAATTCAACATCAGTGTCTCTTTCCAGAAATTATCACCTGGCCACTCGAGATAATCCACACACCTTGTTGTGAGCAGTTTCACGTGGGAACTACTTTCTTACTAGTAGAAAAAAAGTAATTCTCATGGATTCTACCATAGAAAAGAGTAGTTTCAGGTCATGATTTGTGGAAAGAGACATTGGTGTTGAATTTTTCTTTTTTTTTTCTTTTTTGAGCTTCGAGCACCACAAGCCCAGTGCCATTTAATTCCACTGTATAGGAGAGAAAGCAGACATCTCTACAGCTGATATCTCAAAAACTCGCCAACTCACACTAAAACAATCTAGATGGATAAATAGCACTACAGGCCACATACAAAATGCATTTTTGATTGTGGGGTGAACTGTCCCTTTAAGTACACTGTCTGTGAAAAACAAAACAAATAAACAAAGAAAGTGTGTAATATAAGGTATTACCACAAAATACTTTATAAATTATCATCCTGAAATGCAACAACAGAAATGTGGCTTTTCTGCTCTCCATCAATCCATCCAGTCTCTGTGTGTTGAATTAGGACTGGCTGGTCTAATTGCATAACACATGAGTATGGCCTCCCGGGTTAGGTTTTCCATCTTACACAAAGTGGAGACAAGGAAATAGGAAATGCTTCTGGAATTGGGTGTAATTGTGACTGGCGGCGCCTAGAATTGTGTTCAGCCTGACACTCGAGGTAGTCTGCAGGAGTATAGTTTAGCCTGAAGGACGACAAAAAACTACATGCTGGGTTTAAATGAACTCCTTTGACGTAAGCGAAGATTCTTGTGCGACTCTGAGAGTCTCTCTCTGGTGCACGCTGCTCGTTTGAGGATGACAGGAGGTTAATCAAGCTTTAAAGCATGAGATTACAACAGACATGACAAGCAGGAGTGAATAGATTTGGCGCACTGTCTGATACAACTGCTCAGAGAACTCTCTCTTCCAGTAAACTCAGAGACTGAATTGCTGTCAGTCCTTGAGTCAGAGAGAAAACAAATATGTACACAACAAAAGTACATAAACATTAACGCTGCCGTTCTGACCCACAAACCATGCCATCATTCTTTTAATACTCAGAAAACACTGACAGTTCCCACCGTGCACAGATAAGTAACAACCCAAAGACAGCTTTTAGTGACTGAGATGCCTTTTGTCATCAAATAGTCCATCACTGGAGAACTTAATTGTTTTTGTATACAGAGGATATCCTTTTAATTTTTATTTTCCCTCAAACTGTGCGTAAGATTTCTGTTTGCCCCCTTATATGAGATGATACAAATTCCCCCTATGCTCTATAGCAGCTGAACTCATTTCCAGAACCCATTTAGAAAAAAACCCATGGAGCCAGCATGTCAAAAGGATTTTCCCCTCTCATCACCTCAGAGTGGAGAATCCATGCAGCTGTTTATCAAACCACAGTCCGAGTTCTATATAAATAAACACATGGCCGTCAGCGCACAACGTCTTCTGTATAGCAGTGGTGTGCACTGGAAAAAAGAAAAAGTGCATACATGACAGAGAGCCACCACTACAGTGTTGTTGATCGTCTCACAAGAATAGGAAAATAGTTCACCGACATACATACAGGATATTAAACAAAATATCAAGCATATTCATCAACACAAACAGACACTATTTAGTTTTACGAGGTCCCATGAGACAATAAAGTGGCAAACTATTCACTGATACTATTCAGGGTCCAGGTTGTATTGAACACCAGACTCAGTGGTTGAGGTAGCAAGTGTGGCAACACTGACATCCTTCTAACCAGCCACATCCTCCAGGCAACGTATACCTTACGTATACACTTTGGGGAAAAAACAATGTATTTAATTATTTTTACCATTTGCCCAATAGGGCAAGTTTTACTTGCCCGGGGCAATCTGCCATGACCCTTTTTTTTCAGTCACTACCCACCGTTCCTGACCATAGGTGAAGGTTGGAACTTCCATGGGTACATTGGGTGCTTTACCTTCAGGTGTAGCTCTATCTTTAACAACACACCACAACAATGCTTGCAATGCTGCTAAAGCTAAAACAATAGGTCTGTCAGTCTCATGCTCCATCTTACCCTCTGTCATAAACAAGACCCTGACAGAAGTCTTTCACTTGGGACAACCACTTGCTCTCAGCCCAAAGGGTCACTATATCATTCTCTGAGTATTACGGCCTCAGGCATTGAGGTGCTGATTTTCATCCCACCAACTTCACATCAGAGCTGTGGTGTTCTAGGTGGTGCTCCTCGACTACTACCTACCACCCCAAACTGCAGCTTGCCACAAAGGCACAGCCAGTCAGAGCCTTTTTTGACCCTCATATTAATTGTGACCCAGTGACCGTCCCTCTGTATGCCCACTCTGGAGCGCTGTGGAAAAGCTCTTCAGATCCAGTCAAGGAGTTTGGTTCTAGAGTTGGTGTGTGCGTAGAGGTGAGCCAAGCTATATTTAATTGGTACTTTCACACCTTTCGTACAAGCAACAGCTTCTCCCTACCAAAGAAGTAAGATTCTACATCTTTAAAGGCAGTTTCCAGAGCCAGTTGTCAGCTTGCCAAGACCCTCTCCTTGGATTACCCACACATAAAAAATAGTGAAGTTTCTTATTTCTTATTTAACTGTATTAAGTGCTTTTTGGGAGGTACAGCAGAATAACTGACCAGAACAAGACTTTTTGTGAAGAAAAAAAAAGTCTGCTCATTCTTTCATAGCATCATCCATGAACACACCAGCATGATGTCAGGTACATGGACATGCAACCAAAACAGATTAAACATTTTATAGCAAGACAGACTGATGCAGCACATAGATAACCAATCTGTCGCAGGCAATTCATTTTCAGCCAGAGTTGCCTCAAAGTCAGCCTGCACATACAAAAGGTAAGAATCCTTCAGAAAGAGACACATCTGCGGCGCTGTTGCACATCAAGTTGACACTTACCACACATATAGGGAAAAAAGAAGGTAATACACAAAACCATTGTGAGTGGCCAAAGCATGGACGTCTGCAGACCTCCACATTGCCATAAGACAGGAAGTGATGTCATGCTGCGACAGCATAGGCTAACAGGGAGTGCGAGACAATTAAATGATAACTGGAGCTGCTCTACAAGACAGAGATTATGCTGAGCGAATCAAAAACTATTCCCTTAAAGTAGCTTGACCATTACTAGGATTGTTTTAGTGTTGCAAGATTAACAATTTAGAATCAGGGGACCAACACAAGGGCAACTTCAGTGCTGGTGTATTATATTGTATTTTAAAGGTATTCAATGTAAGATTTGTAACATGTTACTCAGTAATACTGAGTCTCTCCAGTTCAGAGTTTTCTTCTCTGCTGCAGCACATTTGAACATTACCACACAGAACCAGTCAAAGGGTTGGACACATCTTTTCATTCATTGCTTTTTCTTTACTTCTCCTAGTTTTCTACAATGTAGATTAATATTGGAGATATCAAAACTGTGAAATATGGAATTATATGAAATTATGTAGTAAGCAAAAACCGGGAAAGCAAAGTCAAATATGTTTTATATTTCAAATTCTTAAACAGCTCACTGTCTTCTGTGTCTGTGGAGGAGTCTGTGTGTGTCTTTTTGCTTTCTGTTGTCGACCCATGGTCTTCTCTGACACACCTGTCTACCTACAAGTGTGCAAACGGTTTTTGCTCTTTGATATTTGAGATTCTTCAAAGTAGCCACCTTTTGCTTTGATAACACCTTTGCACACTGTTTGTGTAATAACCATTTCTTATAAAAATAGAGTGAATGAGAGTGTGTCCAAACTTTCGACTGGTACTGCATGCTCAAAAAATAATATTGGCAATAAAATATGTTAATATGCTAATATGATAAGTCCTGATCCATTAATGTGTGTGTCCCTGTAGGTGGTCTTTTATTAATACTGTGTCAGGACCTGAGTTTTTATGGTTCTGTATTTTTCATTTCCATTTTTATTTCATTTTTAATTTTCTTTCTAATTGAGTTTAGATTCAGTTGGTTTCCAGGGTGGGTTTGCTCATTTTGTTTTTGTTTTTTGTCATAATATGGGGGTATTTATCAGGGCCAAGTTTTAAGAAGTTTAGGTATTCTAACACAAAAACAACACTTTGTGAAGGCAGTTTACTCACAATCAACACCTGCTCATGCTTATTGTGTTGACAAATTTGACCAAATTGACAAACTATGACTAAATAGTTCCTATATATTTTTCTTTCATTTTAGTTAGTTGTGTGAGTACACAACAAAGTTTCAGTTAGTTTTCATTTTTTATTAAGTTTTTATTTGATTATCGTTAACTACAATGTTTTATACACTTGGTTTTAGTTGTTCATATTCTAAGAAATGCTGCACATCAATTTGTCGTCATTGTTGTCATCATGTACCACATACTATGGTAATGTTATCTTATGCTACATCCCTGTAATGGCATGTTGTTTTTTATTTGTATTGTGAGCTGTAAATATACACAAAGGAGAAAACACTTACATCAACTGCAAGCTGTACTTAAGTACTTATGTACTGAACTTCAAACCTGGTGTTTGCTAAAGCCTTGCTAATGCACCACAGTAATTAGTCAGTTCTTTTGATTCGGCAGTGCAAAATCTAAGCTCAAGTGAAACCGAAATTAGTGTTGATTCATCTTGAAACTGCAGTTGCTTTTCTCAGATGAGCTGTGTATGTTAATAAGAGGTTTTGTCTTTGTTTTAATTAAAATCTTTCATCTGAAGCTTTAATGCTTTTTTTAAGCTCACAGTAAATCTTACATATTATACCTTTAAACATGTCATTCTTTGCTAAGTCAAATGTAATAACTCAGCGCAGGACTCTGCATGTTGTAGGGCAGCTCAGTTTGAGTGCTCTGACAAGAAGGACGTGTGAGTTATGCAGCCAGCAGAAGTGCAGCAGGAGGCAGGGTGGTGCTGGGTCTGAGTTAAAAAGGTAGTTAAGCACACACACCTAGGGTTCTGTTACCATAGTTAGCACCCGGCCACCGAGAGCCTGGACTGGAAGGACTTTGATCACCTGTAACAATGTTGGTGATAAAACAATAAAGGAAGAAAAAAAAGAAAAGAAGGGAAGGGTGGAGAGAAAGGAAAGGAGAAAAATGCATCAGAGGTCTCAGATATTTGGCAGGAATGAACCACTCCCAGAGTGTGAAAAACCCTTCATGTTTCCTAAAACACACATCCATTTGGACACAGACTCACATTAAACCCAAACACAGAAATATGGAATGAACAAGGTGCAGATGAAGAGTGGAGAAGGTTACATCTATTGATGATAAGCATTATAGGAGTTGAAACAAGAGTGAAGGGTGTGTGTATGTGTGTTTGTTGTTATACACTGTCAGTCAAATGACTCCAGAATTTGATGGATAATCATTTTGATATTTATCATCAAATATATTTTGAAGGTAATTATCTTTGATTGACCAAGAAAATTTAAATGTAACTGTTTATAATAACTTTCACTATATTGCTTAACGGCATAGCAGTAGGTGTTTTTTTTAATGTTAAAAAAAACTTTATTTTTAAATGGTGAAGACATACACACATGCACCATTGTTGTCACTAAAGATGAGTGGTGGTAAACCCAGTTGAGGGACATATGACGTCATGATGTGTATTAACATATATAAGTTGTGAGTACTGTGAAAGGAAAGAGGTGCGGTAGACTATAAGAATGTATGCGAGGCAGAGTTGGAAAGCAACCGACCAATATGTCCCAGCCAGGTCACTAAACCACACAGGATATACTTACTTATCTTCTACTATGTTTCTACAATGTTTTCTGTGTCACTTAAAATGTACCATATCTTATATTCCAACAGCAAGTATCTGCTGCTAATAATAATTCTGCTAATAATAACAATACATCTGATATAGCCTGAAACATTTAAGTAACTTAAGCACTGGAATTATTATAACTCTACAAGATGTCTTAAATATTGCTTAGCAACAATCTAAAAAGTATAATGGTTTACACATGAATTAGCCTCCTCTGTCTTAAAAGCTTATTTTTACTGCTCGCTTCACAATGTGTAGCCTGTCTATAGCAGAATCATCCAATCCAGCCACTGGTCTGATTTTTTCCCCCTCTTTTTTTTTCTACCGTGATTGCCAGTGTGGAGATGGCAGCACCTGTGGCTCTTCTGCAGAACTCTGACTTGCATATCAATTGACCCTGGCACCCCTACTAGGTGGTACTCCCCTGGGCACAGGCCATTCATCATGGTAGAACAGAATGTGTTAACACCAGGATTACACTAAATCAGCCTCAGTCCAACTGCAGCCAGCATGGTTACATTATAATAAGTGCTTCATGAATGGCTAAAGGACAATAAATCGCTAATGACCTGCACTAAGCCATGCATGTGCTGGTGTCTAAGACACCTGTCTGTACCTGCATGTGTTCCTATGCTCGGGCGCAGACCCCAGGGAGGACAGAGGGGACGAGTCCCTAATTTTTGAAAAACATGAAGTTGTCTCCCCCAGTAAATTAATACTGGATAAATTATGTAAAGTTAAAATATATATGCAAGAGAAGTCAACTCTATTTTGAAATATTTCACACATAAACAGACTTTTTGTTTTTTCTTTTGCCTATCCTGCTCAGTGGACTGAAACACATAAGTCACTTTCCTGTTGTGGGGTGAACACAAGCTGCTGTAAAAGTACTGGGGCAGTCAAACACTTCATCAAAGGTTAGTTAATGATGCTACTGAGTAAATATATGCTTATTGTGCCAGCAAATTGAAGCAAATCAGAAGAGTCTTAGTTATGGTGTAACTAAAGTTTTTACTGTGAAAAAATATGGCCCTACGATAAAACACCTGCTTTTAGAAAAGAGTTTGGTATAAAAGTCTGTCTGCATGAAAGACTGTTGGGAACAGAGGCTATTTGAACGTTAATAATTCACATTTATTGAGCTAACCTACCTTCTAATAATGAACCTTGTAAACAGCATAAAGTAACATAAGAAGTGGAGCTAAATCCGGCCTATTTTCTACTTCTGTCAGCTCGCAGTTTTGAAATTACCTTAAAATAGTGACAGCAGTGTGTTGAGGACGGCCCCAAAAAAGAAAAAAACTATATAAAAATTAAATGCAAACTGGAAAGGAAAGCTTCTTTTTATATGATAAACACGAAAAAAAGTTGCATGTTAACTACAACCCCAATTCCAAAAAAGCTGAGACATGTAAAACACATAAAAACACAATACAATGATTTGTAAATTATTTTAGACCTATATTCAATTGAATACAGTACAAAGACAAAATATTTAATGTTCAATGATTAACTTTTTTTCCCTGGTAAATATATACTCATTCTGCCTGCAACATCTTCTGAAAAAGTTGCAACAAGGGCATGTTTACCACTGTGTTACATAATCTTTTCTTTCAACAACACTCAGTAAGCACTGGAAAGTGAGAACACAGATTTTAAAAGTTTTGAAAGTAAAATTCTTTCCCATTCTTACTTGATATACGACTATACGAGTAGTGAAGTCACTTTTTTATTACAAAGCCACACTTTCACCCTTTCCCACTGTGTGTCAGTCTATCTCAGATAAGCTCGGGCCCCAGAGAAGTCACAAATCATTGCATTCAGTTTTTATTTACATTTTACACAATTTTCCAACCTTTTTGGAATTGGACTTGTATTAATAACTAAATAGGGCTTGCAGCATTTTTCTTCTGTGGACAGGTGAGACTGACAGAAATATTAAAAAATATAAATTAGAACATAAAGACAGTGTGTTTTGGTACGTTACCATTGCGCGGCGTCCGTTTTCGCCGATCACGGAAGGCTGCTCCAGACTGAAGAGCTTCCATTAGGCTATCCATTACACCAGTTTCATCTCCCTCTGCAAGAGACAAAATAATAGATGCAAAGATGTTTAGGACAATATGTGCATTAACACAACAGCATGAAGTACACAGGAACACATGCACACATGTATGGTATGTACAAGTGCATCTAAAGATATACATACTTGTACATAATGTTTTACGGTCTAATTCTAGGTATCTGCTGTAGAAACAATGCAGGTGCATGAATCAGCTTACATCACAGCAAAAGAGAGGCGTGATTCTGAGTGAGATATAAACAAGTCTTTTATACATGTGTTGAGACAGAGGCCTGTCACTCACGCCTGTGCTTTTTTTCAGTAAACAGCTGGGGAGGAGGAAAAATACACTTAGAGCTTAGAAACTAATACAGGCAGAGGAGCCTCAGGATGAAAGCATCCACTGATGGTCATTGACAGATATTCTTTCTGTGGCTAACGCAGGGGAGCTAAGTGCTCTTTACAAAGATTTAGTGTGGAGCCGCTCAATACCCGGGCGCTCTATCATTGTTCAGTCAATGACACCGGGACCGGCCTTCGAAAAACATTCCCCCTGCCCACCGTTCCAGCTGTCGCGTGGATCCATGAAACTAGAGAACTGCAGGCAGTCGGCATGGCTGAGGAGACAGGTAGGAGACACTTAAAGTGCTATGAGGCCAACAGCATGACAAGTTGTGCCCACACTGTGCACATGCGATGTACAGCTCAATGGAAGCAGGGGTTCAAAAATAAGCTTAGGTTCTATATCTGGGTCATCTATCTTTACGCCCCAATACTAATGAGTCAGAGGGGCACCCTTTTTATCATTCTGGTCCAGAACAGACATTATTTTAAACTAGGATCATTAGGGTGACTTATTGTAGAGCTAGAGACTTGGCCATCAATTCTTTAGTGTACATGAGTGAACTAGCTTTTCCCCAATGTTTACCATCAGGGTCCAGGCATCTTGTTTTTTTTTTTTTTACTGTGCTTACAGCTTGAGCTGAAGGGAAACATTCAGAAATAAGTGGAGACAACTGCTACTTTCAGCACGCAGCACTTTTCCACACACCAGGGTGATCAATCTTTTGTTACTCGCGCGTGCTCAAAGAGACACGACACGACGAGTCAGGCAAATTGAATTTATGAACGAAACACGTTGACACCGAATGCAACACGATTAATTTAAGGAAATGGCACATCTTTTGCCATTACCAGAGAAAGTCAGGGCTGCACATGTTTTTCCCTTCTCCTCCAGCAACAAACTGCCCGACCTGCAATCATTCATGCAAGTAAAAGAAGACAGTACAACCAAGAATAGAAACATGTCTTATGCAAATTTAAAAAAAGCAACTCTTCACTCGTACTCACACTAATTTCGCTCTCTATCTCATTCCTTCTCTTTCTTCCTCAAGTCCTTCCCAAGGGCTACTTTGAAATCAAAGTATCTGTTCTGGCTGTGTGCTGTGCTTAAAAGCAATCCCGATTAAATCAAGCTTAATTAGACCAGCTTTATCAGAACAAAACCAAAGCCGAGCCAAGTAGTGCTTATCTCAAATTGCAGCACTACACCTCAGATAGCGAGCTCATTGGTTTAAAAGGGGGAGCATGGGGTTTTGTGTGCCGTGGACCTTAAGAACAATATGGCGAACAACTTGCAGCTGCAATAACTGTATCAACTCCCAAGATCTTTAGCTACTCCTTCTTCGTATGTAGGCTAGCAAGGACACATTGTGAGTCTGACAGAAGGTAGAAAGTGTTAAGTGGCAGGTAAACATTTATCTACAACCACCTTGGCACAAGAAACTTTTTGACAGCTCCTTCTTCACTGCCTTCTTCATGGAGACCTAGACATCACAGGGGGCACCTGACACTTTGATCAATTTGTCCTACTTCTAGCTTAACTGTAGCACAATTCATCATTTGTAATGGCCAGGACTTGGGAGCCGTAGTAGACTGGGGTTCAGGGGGAGGACTGCAGACACAAAGAACCAAAATGACTAAAATGGGAAACACAATCCCCAGTCACCCCACAGTGCTCAATTAACTATGTCCTATTGGGCCACGGCTTAAACTTGAGCAGGCCTTACTCTCTGTGAGGAATTATCACAAATGAGCCTTCAGACTATGAATTTATTAACATATATATGTATTTATGTGTATATAGCCAACAAAACGGCAAAGACAAGGTAAGCTTTTAACAGAAAAAAAGGATATTATTTGACTACACTTGCAGTAATCCTCAGAGCAAACTTTCTTCATTACTTATTATAACATTGCCCACTTTAGCAGACATTTCTGCCTCGTTCCTGCAATTCACTCTTGTCTTATTTTGAGCTGTTAAACCTAGGGCAAATATTCATCCGCTTCTCATTAGCAGCAGTGGTAGATTGCATGCTGGGGAATTACAGAAAAGCTAACCTTTTATGCCCAAAGATCTTTCTCAAGAGGAAAGATCCCCTCTGCTCACAGGAAATTGCTTTCTAAATGGGTTAAGATGGGCTAAGACCCAAGACATTGACAAACCCTTCCAGTGATGAAACACCTTGGTGGGCACCTCAACAGACAGCCCCGGGGTCCTTTAATGATCTTATTAAAGCTTGTGGAAGTGTGGAACATGGTTGTGGCTTTTACACTTTTCGGTACTTTCTTAAACAGTTAAACCTTTAAGAGCAGAAATAAAACTCTACCTCCCAGAGAGAGATGGTGTACTTGTTCCATATCTTTCCCTTTGATCCCTACCTACCTCTCCCCCTCCTTTACCTGAATATCAGGTGGTAACCGGAGCCAGAGGCTGTGCCAAATGTAACAGTGAGCCCTGGGGATTGACTCAGTCTGCAATATATTTACAAGCAGCACTATCACATTTTCTAATTAGGAGGGATAACAAGAATAATGTGCTCTCAGCAGGACATGCATAAAAGACTTCACACACCAGATTAGTTTTTTTTTCCTCTAAGAAATGTAAAATAAAAAAATAAAAAAAACTACAGTAAGAGTGGGAGACAGTGGCTGTAAAGTATCATTCACCAGTACAAGGAGCAGAACACACACTTGAGTGTCAGCTGTTGCAGTGGAGGAAAGGGAGGGATAGGAAGAGAATAAATACAGACACTGTTGGCCAGTGATGGAAGAAGTACTCAAATCCTTTAAGTACAAGTGCTGATACCACACTGTGAAAATACTCTCAGGAACAGTCCTGCATTCAAAACCTTACTTAAGTAAAAGTATGCAAGTAGAAGCAAACAATTACATAAAATGGAAATACTCAAGTAAAGTACAAGTACCTCAAAGTTGCACTTAAGTACAGTACTTTAGTAAATGTAATTAGTTATATTTCACCACTGCTATTAGGAGAGGAAGATATAAAGGAAAGAATAAGGGAGGAGGCAGAGCACATGGAGAAAGAGAGGAACAAGACAGAGCACAGAAGGCAGCTGGGGAGAAAAGTGAAGAGGGTTTGTGTGGTGGAGTGGGTTATTGAGAGGGACCAGTGGAGCGAGGCAAGACACAAGGTCGTAAAACACCTTCCTGGCTACTTGACGGCCTGAGCCCTGTGACATTTAATTATTTCTAAAACATACACTGCAGTATGCAAGCACAGGCTCGCAGACCCTGTCATACACTGAAAAACCTGCCTACACATTTATAGTGATACAAATGCATGTTGTATGTTGCAAGAGCATCGGCTCCACTTAACTAATCTAAATTTACGGGGCAGATTTCTCAGCTGACAAGTGAGTGTTTGACAGACTTAGACAGCGAGGAGGCAGATAGAGAGCGTACTCCAACTAATGTCAGCGGGATGACCTATACTCATGGCTGCTCATGGCTACATCAGTTAGAGGAACACAGGAATCCAGCCAAGTGTTTTAAAAAAACCAATGCATCATTGAAGCATCCATACAAACTCTTAATGGGGTAGTTCAGATAATTTTGATGAGGTACTTATTGATAGTCAGTATATTACCTACAGCAGATGGTTGTTGGCATGCCCCCACTTCAGAGAAGCAGAGCGTGGCAACAGCACAGAAGTAACGCAATGTTCTACTGTGGACAGGGTCAACAACAAAACACATTTCAGCCACTTGAAAAGGGTCCACCTAAAAATATCTATATCAGTTTAAGTGTACACTATATTTAGAATATTTTCACCACTTTACTTTGCCACTAAGACAGCCTTTTCAGATGGGAAACCGCCATGATATAAGTCAAATATCACTCTCTCCAAACCTTACCAAATTCCCATGGGTGAAATCAATAATTTTACCTTGCAGAAGACAGGAGTTGCTGGTCTATCACTGCCTCGATCAGTAGTTTCTTTGTGTTATTTTGTGACTTTGGTGTTTTAAAGGGTTAGTCTGGGTTCAAAGAAATCACACACCAACACCAATAAACTAACAGATGGAGGCAGCAGTAGACCAGCGACTCCTGTGTTCTGTGAGGTAAAATTACTGATTTCACTCACTCACACGCAGTTTGGCTGATTTAGAGAAAGTAATATCTGGCTTACATAACACTGGTTTCCTGTCAGATAAGGTTGTCTGAGGGCAAGGTTAAGTGGTGAAAATATTCGAAATAAAGTGAACACTTGATTTTTTTTCAGGTGGACCTCTTTTAAATGGCTAAAATACATTTTGTTGCTGACCCTGTCCACAGCAGCACATGGCTTACCTTCCTACACCAGCACTCCTGCTGCTGATTATCGATTAGTACCTCATTCAACCCCACATTAGATAACCTGAACTATGCTTTTAATGATCTGTCAAAAGACCAATTAGGAATCAAACAAATAAGCTTACATTAAAATATGACATCTCATTTATTTTTGCCATTTAAAATCAGTCACCTACAACATTCATAATATGTATATAACTGCAAAGTAAAAGCACAGCTGTTGCCTCCAAAGCATGACAAAGCTTTTCACTCAATCATCCAAGCAGAAAACCTTGTATGTGTTTGACTGAAATGCCTGCCTCTCTTTTTTTTAAACACCAAAGGCATGGCATTCCTATAATTATGCGGCAGTTCCAACAAAGCCTGTTCATAAATTCAATTTGCTATCTGTCATCTCCTGCATGTTGTGCTGGGGAGAAAAAACACAGCAGATCGATTGAGAACTCAATTTCTGATGGCTCACATGCAGCCTTCATGATTCATGGGGGAAAAGAGAGACAAATAATTCGCAGAATTCGAAAAAGCCTCTGTCTGCTACGTGCAGGTCTCTAATATAACGGCAAATTATGACATCCTATATGCCATGAGTGAAACTGCTGGCAACAGTGGCATGTTAATTGAAAAGATAAATAACAGCGTAAGCATACAAAATAATGACATTTATCATAGTCATATATTTAATAAATCATAGCTACGTATCCTCTGAATTTATATAAGCATAGCGCTCTCCTCCCTAACCAAATTAAAGTGTTCGACATGAGGAACATCAGGCATAGAGAGATGTCTATTACCCACTAGTATCCACTATCCTTCCAGTAGCCAATCCCTGAGCCTAATTTGCACCGTAATGAGATCTAATGAGAGCTTACAGGCCTTGTGCTTGATGAATTGAAATCACTGTGAGAGAGGAACACAGAGCGAGTTTAACCTCACCCGAGTAACCCTCCCTGACTCCAGGAGGGAAGATGAGAAGGAAAATGAAGAATGAAAAGGAGAGGAACAAGTCGTTCCTGTTTTTTTTTGTTTTTTTTGCTTGCTGCGGATTGTTTTTGAACACATTTGAGCCCATCTGTTCCCCCACAGAGAGTCACCTGTGCAATTAACCTGGACCATTAGCCGTGAAACAAAGGCCTCGGTGGAAGGAGGGGGATGCTGCTTTATGGCCAGGTGGAGGGGCAACAACCACACGTTCTTTTAATCTCGTCTCCTCTCCTCTCTCCCTTGCATGCACCTGGTTTTGTGTTACTTTCGCATCTGAATTCAGGCTCAGCCACCTAGACATACACAACCACCTGCATTACTCAGCACCCCCCTTCCTCTTACCGCTCTGCTGTTGACTCTCTTACTGTCTGGCTTTGAGTGGAGTCTCCCCCACCTCCCCCCTGCCCCTCCATCCCCTTCACCCCCTTTCTCTGCAGTCCCAGCAGCTCCTAAGACCCGGTCAGACAGAGACCATTACTGCCACGGAGAGCACAGAGAACACAAGTGCCCGAAGGACAGCAGTCATGCACCTGTTAGATGTCTTTCCTTTGTTTTTCGCTCTCTCCTCTCTTTCTACGTCTCCCTGCAGTCCAACCACCCAACCCTGACAAAAGCTTTGACACAATGACCCAAGAAACTTTTCAGACAGGCTCCGCTCTTTAATTTGTAGGTGTGTGCGTGTGTTTACTAGTCTGCTTCAGTGGAAAAAGAGAGGAGGAAGGAGGGGAGCGTAAGGGTAAGATGGCTAATAAAAAAGACAGATTTGCCTGCTGATTAATCTGGATTGTTTTACTGTAACAACTTGATGAGCAAACCCACTCATGTCCTCCGTAACTCAATTACGAATGCACCCACAACCTTCCATTCCAGCGGGAATGGCAGCACAGCTACTACTTTCCTCTTGCTGTGAGCCCCAGTGTGGCGCCAGGGTCAGGAAGGGAAAATGTGGAGAGAGGGCAGGATGTCTTTGAGATGGGAAAGGCGGGTGGGGAGGTAAAAGGGGTGTTTGACATGCATGAAGTACATCCTCAGAAATTAGGGTTCGAAAAGGGTTATTCCTGAAGGGCTGAGGTTCTACCCAGAACCATTTGCTTCTGAAAAAACCTTTATTGAGGAAAGGGTTTGTCAAGGTTTCTTTGTAAGATTAAAAGTTGTATTAAGAACCATTTTCATCCCCCAAAACCTTTTTGGGAATATCTGAAGAACTCTTTATCAAGGGTTCTCTGTCCCATAAAAAGGCTCTGGGTATAACCCTTTGGTTGGGTGATAGAAAAATCCCTTGGATATAAAAGGGTTCCTGGTAGAACCCCCTGGGTGTGCTCCAGATAAAACCTCTGGAGTACAAAACAGTACTTGGTAGAATCCGGTGGGTGGGTTCTCAACAAAATCCGTAGAATACAAAAAGGTTCTCCACAGAATCCCCATGAGTGTGTTCTAGATAAAACCCCTGGAATAAAAAAGACTCTTAGTAGAACCTCCCCACTTAGGTTCTTGTCACCAACCCTCGAATGTGGAACCGGTCTGGATAGAACCTCTGATAGGGGGTTCTGGGTGAACCCGTTACAGATTACTCTAGGTATAACCCTTTATGTTGGGTTCTCGGTAGGACCAAGTTCCAAGTGGAACCTTTATAAAAGTTTGTACCAGGAACCAGAAATGGTTCTCATATGATCTCTATCTATCTCTCTTAGTGCAGAGACAAGTGTTGGAACACAGCTGGCCTGGTCACTGCAGGCTGGACCCCGTGCCCTGAAAGAAGGCGAGATGTCCTGCCTACGAGAGACTGGGAAGGGGACGTGGAGAGAAGTTGGATGTCGACAAGGGAGAGATGAAAGTGGATTAGCCGCCGTGGCGATTTGCATTCTGTGGTGGAACGAAAGCCCCTGCGATGCCCCGAATAGCTGGATGCATGAATAAGTAAACAAACAAAAACAAAAATAAACCCTCCATCTGGATGGATGCTGCCAGGCCCCAAGTGAGAAACAGTAGGGAGGGGAGGTTGGGAGATAGGAAGGGGTGGAAAGAGAGATGCTTGTAACGTAGCAGTCACTACACTCTGCTTCCTCTGCTATAATTTACTTTTACTGCCTGCGGGCCCCCCCAGTTACCATATTGCTATCACCATCTATCCACTGCTCTTGGCTAGTTTGCCCAGTAACACCACCAACACACAAGGGAGGGCTCAAACCCGGCACTGACAGATGTTAAGTTGACACACTTTCTCTGAGCCACATGGGGTCAACATGTCAGGGTGCCAGCAGGGCCACATGAGCCTGTCCTCACAGCAAAGCAGTAGAGACTACTACTGCTGCTTTTCCATAGGCTAGGTATGGCTAAATTTAGCTGCAATATGGCAGATGCTGAACCATGTGCATTTTCACTGTGACCTCAGCAGATGATGGTGTCTGCTCTTGACGGAGCTGTCACTGTAAACGGATCAAATGTGTGGTCTGGCAGTCGCTTTTATAAGGCTCACCACGCTCATCTTTAAATAGTGTTGTATCACCTGTGTAATGTAATAGTTGTTATGGTTTGGAGTTTCAGTCAAGCATTTCTCTTTTTTTCCCCTCTCATCTAATAGGTTCCACAGTCAGTGTTTTCTGATCTGCTCTTTGCCATGATATCACAGCAGTGATTCAGAGATCTGCTACTGTAAAAAGCCCCAATGTGCAATTCTTGTAGTGTTTATACCACCTTTCAAATGCCTGCGTTGGCATTCAATATGTTTGTGTTTGTAGAAAAAATAAGAACAGAAAAATAATCCCAGAGAAAATTGGTGTAGTCTTTGTTGATGATTTTACTTTCATTCTAGTTTTTTCAGGTTGGATCCTTAGAAAGAAGTGGTGCTTCAGTGTGCATTGCTGCCTTTCTGCTATATGATACACATATTTTCTCTACAATAACATACCATCAGTTCCCAAATAGTGCAAACATATGATGGTCTTATAAAATATGATGCATTGCTGGATATTAAACTACCCAACAGTATATAAAGTAGTTAAAATTAGAAGCTTGAACACATACAGCTGTAAAATGCTACATACACATCAATGCAGCTGTCAATATTAATCCAAAAAATATTAGAGAGTAATATGCCATTAGTATTACGCCCTGCTGTGAAAGTAACGGGCCTGAATACCTAATACTGAGAGCCTCCCCCTTTACGGAAGATGGGCTTGTGAGTAACCTGTGCATGTGACAGCTGGGTTTGTTGTGAAAGTGTACTGCTCTGTGTGTGTGCACAGGTACACTGTTTAGCCGTAAGCCGAACTCAATACAAATGAATACGGGAGTCAATATATACTTCCTGTTCTGGGTGCAAAGTGCATGTCAAAATAACAGAAAACAAAAAAGGCTCAGATGTGGGCACTAATTCACCAAACCGGGAGGCAGAACAGAAATTGAGCTAGCTCAGTTAGCAGCTACAAGTACATTTCAGAGCTGGAGGTCATGTGCAGAGTATTTTGTTGTAATGTTACATAAACAGTGATTTTTTTATTCCTTTTGTGTCGCAGCCAACACAACGCACAACTATTACTGCCACCTAAGCTTATGTACACACTTTATGACTGACTAAAGTAATGTTAAGTACCCCTCAGCCAGGGGAAAAAGTGAAAATCTCCAACATTACCATATGGCCTTCTCTTAAAACACACATTAATTCCTGTTTTCAGATATATGTTCAATTTATTGCCCAGCCCTATTGTCTACCACAGTGTCATTTTAATACTACTTCAAGGAGTTTCTAAAGTAAAAAAAATAGTCCAAATCCTATGGAGCTTTTACGCAATCTGAACATTTTTCGCTGCTAATTCATTTATTCATCATTAAAATTATTTTACATGCTCAGCACAGGAAGGCTTCTATTATTAAGAAGCAACATGAGGTGCAGCCTTGAAATGGTGATGGACTGTTTGTGACTGGTCTTCTTCAAGGACAATTTCTTGGATTGGCTTTAAATATCGCAAGGGAGGTGTTCTCAAAGAGGGCGCAGTCAGTGAGCTGGCTAGATGAAGAGGTGCAGGCGGCAGCCATTTTTATTGCAGCTTGGGTGAACCTCAAACCTCCAACACATTAACGAGCTAACAACATCTTTTACTGTGCTGCTCTGGCGTATGGACAAAACAGCCCTGATCTATTAGTGCCATGCCAACATCACAGCCTATGATCATGCTTGCTTTTGTATGCAGCAGATATAAGACTGTTCATACCAGGGCCGCTTAAATGAATCAGGTTATTAAAATGAAAAGGATGTCAAGGAGGCTTTGGCACGTGGGAGAACATTGAGATGCTATAAACATGTTGGGTTTCATCCATCCAGGGCAGTGTAGATTACCCATTTTACACGAGTGGCACATTTGGATAGCGGACGCAGAGTTTTGGAATCCAGATCAAGATAACATCTGAACCAAACCACACATGGGCTGTTTGCATCAGTGAAAGGCAGCGCTGTCTGGGGAAGCTAAATGGATTTGACAATGGGATTTGATGGTCTTTGTAGTGAGGGTAATTAGGTTTGATTGACTGTAAAGTGACTGGTGAGGTCCAGATCTGGGAGGGGAAATGATCAGACACTTGAACCACCCACAAATTAATGAGATTCAACTGTGCCTGAGCTGATTTCACCAAGGAGAAGAAGAACATTTACGAAAGCAATGGGAGAGAGAAAAGAAAATGGAGGGATGAGTAGAGTGATTGTGTGTGAGAGCGTGTGTGTGCGAGAGCGTGTGTGTGAGAGTGTGTGTGTGTGTGTGTGTGAGACAGACTCAGTGGGAATAAGAGAGAGAAAACAGGAAAGACAGAGATATCTGATGCATGTCTCACTTCCTTGATTGTGCCCTTAACTAAATTAAGTTAAAAGATAAAAGTGATTAAAAGCTTTAAGGTGCAATCTAATTAGCGTTCTTTGTCTTTCTCTTGATACAAAAGAGGTTGCCACAAAATAAAGAAATAACAATACATATTCAGCTTGACAATTAAATGCATAAGGCAGACAGACAAAATGTGGGACAGACTATTCCCCAGTGTTGCCTTTAATTGCTAATGAACTATGGTATTTATCATAGAATATTAAGAGGCCTCCTATGAAGCCAGGCTCATTTTCCTCCTGCTGACATTTATTTATGGAAATGCATTGGAAATGTTATAATCTGTTCGGGTGAGGATTGGAGGAGTATTTTGTTACATCACCTCCACTTACAAAATGTCATTTTGCAGTCAATCAGATGTATTTAATCCCCACATGTCATTTGTTTATGAATAATTCTCCTTTTCTGCAGGTTTCTATTCATGCCGCCTTCTCTTATAGGCCTTAGCTGAGATGCAGTCAGCCATATTCTGTGTGCCATCATTGCCTTGAGGCAGATTCCGATTTCGACGGGAGATATAGCACAATCTAATATGCTGTTATTTATTAGAATGGGGTGTATGACAGCAGATAATCCTGGCGCCCTTGTTCCCGTCTTTCAAGGTAATGATGGAATTCGCCAATCCATGCTCAGGAGTTTCAGAGCATGCCTCGCACTTCCTGCAATCTGGATCGACACAGCTCAAAGGCAAGGACGAAGGGAAAAAAGCAATTTGCTCAGAGTTTGGCATCATGCTGCTGTGACATCCATATGCAGATGTAGTGACAGATCCTTCATTTTTATACCTCATCAGAAACTACAAATATATAACCAGACATGGCAGCCATCAGTGGCATGACAAAGAAATGACACTTGAGGGAATAAACAGGCTGCAGATTCAGAAGCATTGTGCCATATATCATCATTACATTCTGGAAAGGTCTGTCCTTGTCCGTTAGATTCTATAGCTCCCTAATAGTGGCTTCATTTCCCAAGCTAAGCTGAGGAATAGTGAGAATCTCTCTCAGAAACATTTCTTTTATCTACTCGGGTTTCTGACCTTCACGTCTCTACAAGCTATCTCCCCTGGTAATATTGTTTGCCATGTCGGCTGTGCTGCAGAGACACTATGCAAACTTAGAGAGCTAACCTGTCCACCCCGCCGCCGCCTGTCAGCGCTTGTCTATGATCACCTAGCTGGCATGGCTGCGACGCAGGTATGCGCTGGCCTACCGGCAGCTGTCAGTGTCACACAAAGCCATCAATCCACATCTCTGACTCTGTCATTCCTGACAGGGCTCTGCCAGCCACAACCAGTCAGCCAGCTGCACAGATATATGTCAATTTAGTTTAGCATGCCACACTAATAGACACCTGAATTTGGGAAATGTGCTTTGGTAAACAAAAGAAATGCTTTCACAACTTAGTCTTTCAGGAAATAGACAACACAGAGAAATAAGGAAAACTGACACTAATGAGGAAATGTTACTTTACAGAATCAATACAAGTGATTTTAATAAAATCCATCACTCTCTAAGAAAAGCTGAATCTTAATTTAAGTGGATGTGGATAGTTCAGATTATTTGAAGTTGTGTGAGTTGTATGAGGCACTTTTCAATAGTCAGTGTATTAGTTGGAGTAGATGGCAGTCGACATGCCTTCAGTTTGGAGAAGCAGAGAGGAGTACCAGCATGGAAAATGTAGTGTAGTGTAATGTATCAGTTTAAATACACACTATATTTAGAATGTTTACACTCTTTTACTTTGCTGTAAGACAGCATTTCCTGATGGGAAACTGCTGTTATATAAATCAAATACTTCCCACAGGCGAAATCAGTAATTTTACCTTGCAGAGCCCAGGAGTTGCTGGTCTACAGCTGCCTAGACCTATTAGTTTGTATGTATAATTGTGTGACTTTTGTGAATCCAAACTGTCCTTTTAAAACACTGAAGTCACATAATAAAACAAACAAACCGATAGAACTGCAACTCTTAAACTAACATTTCTTTTTTAGGTGGACTTTAGGTGACTACAACAGCTTTTGTTGCTGACTTCGTCCAGTACATTGCTTAGCTTCCATGCCAATACTCCTATCTGCTTTTTCGAACTGGGGGCGTGCTGACCTGCGTCTACAATAGCTAATACACTCACTATTGACAAATCCTGAGTGTAAATAAATAATCAGAATTATCCCTTTAAATGTGTATTAAATGTTCCATGTGTATTGCGTTAAATCAACATTTAAAAGTCACTCTGTGATGAAGGTAATGCAGATGTGTACCAAAAATCTAAATGCAGTCAAAACCTACACAAACTTCTTTTTGCTTGTATTTAGCAAATTGAATGTTTTTTTGAGAGGAGCCCACTTTTATTTATGTAAACATACACTAGTTCATCCTCAAAGTGTGAAAGGTTGACAAGGAGGATGCATAAATAGAAGCTGCAGGCCCATCATTGTCAACATGCCAACTGCTCTCTGCAGAGAATCATAGAGACACGGAGACCTCATTCTAGCAGGCCTTGCTGAAAGGGAAAAAAATGCCTAGACGACTTTCACCAGCACAAAAAAATGCATTTGGAAAGAAAAGGAGGACACAATATAAAACGTACTGAAGTGGATATAGAAATATCACTTAAGCATGAATTTAAAATGAACAATACACCATATGCTGAAAGCAGGTTTTTGTATTATTTGACATTTTGGTGAATTGATATCCCTGTGTCCCTCTAATAAAGACCTATTTTTCTGCTAATGGGCTCAGTAATTTTTAAACATAGTGAGTGTGAGGTAGATGCAACTTACAGCTGTTGTGTGAACAAAGATAACTTCATTTAAGGTGATAATAATGTGTGTTCAATAGTTTTATTAACACAAACACGTTGACAAAACCTATTTTTCTACTATAATATTCCCATGGAGCAACCATGTGTACTGGCGTGGATTCTGCTGGTGTCTGCAAGCTGTTGCGAGAATGAATTGAAGCGCCTGAGTGGGCTCTAATTCATATAGTAAAAAATGATCACTTTGCAGGTAAAACCTAATCATAAAAACAGCATCTGTGGAGCCTCAGCGTGTGTGTTTAGGGTTTTAATAATACAGTCTTGGACAATTTTCATAACTGAATTTACAAAAAAAAAAGTTTGTTTTCTAATCAAATAATTTTATTTTGAGACCTAAGATTGGCTAAGATTTTTTTTTTTTTTTAAATCTAATAATAAATGAGTCCAGTTGGATTACATTTAATGTGTGCAGTCAAGTAAGATGGCAGACAGTTGGTACACCCATAAAATGTGCTGTAAAACCCACAGGCTACAACCAATATGCTTCTAAACTTGATATTCCTCAGGTTGGCAATAAAAATGTTTTTCAGAGGTTCATATGGTGAAGGGGGCTGTTACACAAGCTACTACAACTATTCACACACTGCAAACCACACTGTATAAAGCAGGTCTGAGAAAAGTTGACGGGGAAACATGTTAAACACAAAGTTCTTCACCATTTCTCTGTGGTACCTGGGAGAGATGCCTGGACCAAATAAAATGTTCAAATAACTTTTTCTTTTTCCTGGTTGTTTGTTTATTCCTATGTGCCTTGTGCCAAGCTGCATTGTGCTCAAAGCGGCATGTGCGCTTTCCGGCTCCGTTCAAAGCTTAGTGGATTTGACTGGGGTATGTGGTTGACATGTGGGTGCAGACACTTGCCCCAGACGGGGGCACTGACCCCGGTGATGCCAGCCGAGCAGGCGGCCAGAGGGGCCTGCTACTCTTCACAGATGCCTTAGAGAAACAAAGTCCAGATGCTCTACTATGTCCCAGCTCTTGGTGCACTCAGCATGCTGCTTGTGACATTGTTTCATATTCGGCAATAAAAAAATATCCCGCTGTGATGAACCATCTTATTCTGCTTTAGACAGAGGCATTAGTTTGGGTTTATTCTGCAGTGTTCAACTGTTATTTCCAGGGAAGTAAAGCGATTTAGTAAATGTTGAACATCTGGTCAGTTCAAGAGAATATGGAAATCCACTTAGAGCAAATTAAAACAAATGGGGTGACCGGGTAATGATTTCATAAGCAATTTCCTACATTAGGATTTCTAATACTTCACAAGGAAAACACGTTTAGCTCTGCACTTGTCTCATCTATCAATCATGCTTGTTGAGGAAGTGTACATGTCAGTGCACTTGTAGAGGGTCTGATCTCAAGTTTTATCAGCTGGGAAACGGGAGAAAAAAATGATTAAAAAAAAAATTTCTGTCTCCTAAAAGCATTTGTCTGTTTCCCCTCCCCCCCACTCACTCACCCCGGTGCCATCCTGGCAAAAGCTAAATGAATTAAACACTCATTAAATATGCATTTCATTGTTAATCATTTGCAAGCGGAGAGGATTAGGTCGCAATTTGTGGAATGACATAAAATCTATCCCTTCTCCAAAATAGCATCTTGAAATTGCATTAAACACAATCGTATGATCCATCAAACAGTCTTTAAAGCAATAAAATGAGTAAATAAGTAAATCCATAAAACAGATAAAATATTGACCTGTATAATTCTCATAATACAATAGCCATATGTTTACGCCATCTGTTCATGCTAATGGATTTGTAAGTGTAAAAATGTGCTATATATTTAGGTCAACAACTCTATCTATCTATCTATCTATCTATCTATCTATACAGAATATACACATAAACATATTTCTTTACTACAATTCCTACAGGATATACAGAACAGAATATATAGAATATGTATAGAATATGTACTTAAACATAGTTTTACAATAATCCTGCAGGATTGTCTGCAGGATATTCTACAGTTTAACAATAAACTTTATTGTCTAAAATTATATCAGGGCACTGAAACAGAAAACTGACATTTTTAATGGTTATAAATAACTATATGTAAAAATAAACACAAATATGCTGCCTATAAAGCTGACAAATAAAGACAACCTGCATTATGTTCTGTTAAAAAAAGAAAAGGTTTTCATATAGACACCTATCAAGTAACGCTGATATAAACTAGTATGACGATGATGAGATCGACATCTATCCATCTATCTATTTAGGCCTGACGAACAATGGATTTTTGAGGCCTCTATTAGGGACTGCAAAAAATCTAATATCGATATATTGGCTTATATTTATTATACAGAATATAATATAGAGAATATAGAATATATAGATAAACACATTCATCATCTGTGCCTATATCTATCTATCTATCTATCTATCTATCTATCTATCTATCTATCTATCTATCTATCTATCTATATCTATCTATCATCTAGCCATCCCTCCATCCATGATAATGATTAGAATAATGAGGACAAGCACAGGTATTTAAAACTGGAGATCTATTGCAATGCTTCAATTAGCCTCTAACCTTTAAAATGCTACATGACTGCGGACATGATTAATTAATAGTACGCGGAATTAAAAACGTCTCTTTGTGCAGTACACCGCCTTATTTTCATCAACCTTCACAGAAAACACGGCTGATGCTCGGCATGAAATATTGATGCGAAAAGTCTCCTCAAATAACTAACTCCTCAAAATATCTGAAGCACACATAGAATTTTAGAACAGAATGGGAGAGAAGAGCCAAGACTCTCAAGCCAAGGCTGTCAACTGGAGGAGAGTGGAGGCAGAGAAAAGAAAGATGTGCAACAAGAAAACACTGAATATCCTGCTATGTGCGTTCCAAGCAAACAGCTTAAAGAGAAACTGAGAGAGAGCGAACACAAGGGCGGAACACCAAGCTGCTGTAACCTCCAACCTGCTTCTGGCTCAAATTCATTTCCATTCACAGGATCCATTTAAAGTGCTCGCATTCTGCATGATTGTCCTTTCTCTGATTACATTTCACACAGAGAAAAAGTTAGTACACAAAAAGGAACTATTCAAGGTTTAATGAAAATATGTAGTCAATGCAGGTAGGAACCTTGACAGGAGAAAAAAGCAGCCTGGGTTTATATTTAAGAGTGTGTATTTCATAACTGCCAAGGTCATTGTGATCGCGACAGTCCAACGAGCTAGGTGTTGGTGTGGAGGACAATCCCCACTATCTCCAAGGCTGCAGGCAACGTTGCCCATGTCATCCTCATGTTTTATTCATGCAAGTCATATTATGGCATTCAGAAACCGAGATCAAAATCTGCTCTGGCAGAAATATTTAATATCATACCTACTTCTCTACCCTTCTCCATCTGGTTAGCCAGAATGAGAGAGAGGGGTAGACAGCCTCCTTCAGCTCAGCCATGTTGGATTATTAAAAGTGAAGCTTTCAAAGAGGTCACTGCTCAGGGAAAAAAAAAGGAGAGGGGAAAAAAATGTAGCATGCATCAATTATCTTGGAGAGTTTGTGGCATACTGAGGACTGTCTTGTCACATTTCCCAATGTGGCTGAGCTACAGAGAGGTCCTTGGCTGGCGCTGACATTTAGAAGCTGGTGAATTGTGGAAATCCCAGTCTGTTTGTCAAAAAAATGGACAAAAGACCACACTGACTGCGTGCAAAGCCCCTTCAGGCTTGAAATTCCTTCACAATGTCATTGGCATAACTAGACACAGGCGTCCAGCTCTGTCGCTCTAATTTTTCATGTCTGAACAACTGCAACTTACACTAATCAATACATGGTTTACTGGCATTGCTGCGGGAGAATAGAGAGATCCCAATGATTCACAACAATAAATATAGCACGCTGCCTGCAAACAGCCTCAGACCGGAGGAATATTTTCTGTCATATTGCTTTCACATGACCATGAGTGATAAACGAATAACAACAAAAGGATCATGTTGGAATGGAACTGCTTCAGAACAACTTTCAGACGCTGTTACAAGCTGACCTCAGCTTTGTATTGCTAGCAAACTATTTTGCTAGTTCTATTTCAGGGATAGTTTGGATTATTTATTATTAGTACCTACTGCAGAGGTCAGCATAGCCCTAGTTAGGAGAAGCAGAGAGGGGCACCAGAAACTCCAATAGGAGTTTCAGCCACAAAACAAAAGTTGACAAAAAAATCAATATCAGTTTAAAGCTACTACAAGAACTTTTTTAACTGCTTATAAAACAGCCTCAATTTAATGCTGATGCCCTAATGTGACCTACATAAGCAAACAAGACCATCAGTGAGAAGATTCGCTATTCCTTTAACCTTATTCTAAATGCCTGCCACAGGGCTGGATTCTGTGTTAAATCAGATGAAACAAGCAAAGTTACAGAGGGTTGTACGCTAGTCATTTAAAAACAGGGTGAGATTTTTATTTATGTTATTGAATATGAAAGTTCCTTGTAGTAGCTTTAAGTGTATGCTATATTTAGAATATTTTACTGCCTTACTGTGACGTCAGGCAGCCTTTTTCTGATGGGAAATCAGTGATATACAAGCCAAATATCACACTCTCCAAACCAACCAAGCTCCATAGGTGAAAACAGTCATTTTACCTCACAGAACATGGGAGATGCAGGTCTAACATTGCCTTGATCTGTTTGTATTCTTGTGTGATTTTAGTGAATCAGAGCTATCCTTTTTAAAACATACAAGTCACACAAGAACACAAACAAACTAACAGATAGAAACACTGGTAGTGTAGCAGTAGTCTGTATTCTGCAAGGTAAAATTACTAATTTTGCCTGTGGAGTTTGGTTGGTTTGGTCAAAGCAATATTTGGCTTATGTAACAGCAGTTTCCCATCAAAAAAGGCTGTCTGACAGGAAAATAAAGCAGTAAAAATATTCTAAATATAGCATAAACCTTTAGGTGATGCTGTTTTTTATTTAGGTGGACCCTTTAAGTGGCTAAAATACCTTTTGTTAGTTCATTGCTTAGCTTCCGTGCTCGTGCTCCTCTCTGCTTCTCTAAACTGTGGACATGCCGACCAGCATCTACTGTAGGTAATACACTGACTGTCAATGAGTACCTTACATGACCCTACATGAAATAATCTGAACTATCCCTTTAAACTCAAACAATGTCTTAGTGTTCATTTATCACTACATTCCAATGGTATACTGATTACTGGTCAATACTGGTTCCACTACAGAATTACAACAATCATATGTATTACTTCATGCGTGCTAAATGTTTAGAAATATATGTGCCTATTACCACAGGAGAGGATGTTTCTGTCTATGTGAGCAAAATGTACCACAGAAAAAAACAAGCTAAAAGTAGCATAATCTGTCTGTTGTTTGGTAGCAGTGCATCGGCTATGGGAGTAAGTATAAGACTCCTACACATTATCCTCTTCCTTCAGAGTTCAAATCTGTGTGAAGCACAATTCCATGAAACCCCCTTTCCACCCTCCTATTCTCCTCCTCCTCCTCCTAACTCCCCACCTGCCTCCCCGTCTCTGTCTCTGTGGTGGCGCGGGGAGAAGTGGCATACCTTTGTTCATGTCAATCAGCTGCTTCTTCTTCTGCTGGCGCTCCTGCTTCTCGCGCTCTGCTTTCTCCTTCGCCAGCTTGGCTCTCTTGATCTTCTCCTCCATCTCCCTCTTCTTGTGGTTCTCCTTCACTGCTTCCTGATGAGGCACACGCACACACACACACACACAGACACACACACACAGATAAAATCAGAATCTGGCTCCTGCCACCACCACTCTTTTAGTGTCTTCACTACTGCATAGTGTTCAGAAGCAGCAGCATGCCATCAGCAAATTCTTATTCAGAGAGGGGTTTGATAGTTAGAGATAAGCTGCTGGAATAAACAATACATCATGCCTTGTGTATGGGCTTTTTAATACAAGCACATTTGTCTGTAAGGCTTCTGCACTGCTTTACATATTTTCAATAACGAACAGAGCTGATTCCTTGTCAATAATACATCAATGTGCCACTTTGTACATATATGAAAAAAGGCTAGATTATCATCACACATATGTACTATAATACACTCTCAGACATAAGGGTTCCCAAAAGGTTCCTCCTGAAGTGGTGAGGCTCAACCCATAACGATTTTTTTGAACTTCATCAAGGGTTCTTTGTAACGTTCCATTAAAACACCTTTTCTCCCAGAAAAAAAAAACATTTTGATAGAAAGAGTTCTTAAAGGATTGTAGCAATAGAACTCTTTTGTTGAGGGTTATTTGTACCATAAAATAAAAGGGTTCTTGGTAGAACCCCCTGGGTGGGTTATACATAAAACCTTTGGAATATAAACAGATTCTTGGTAGAACCCCCTGGGTGGGTTCTAAATAATACCTTTAGATTTTAAAAGGGTTCTTAGTAGATGTGTTTGGGGGGTGTCTTGTTTGTGCACACAAGGTGGAAAGTTCTTGACAGAACTGAAAGAGGGATGAGTCTTTACACTATAGAAATGTTCTCTGTAGAACCTCTCAGGGGGATTTATGGTAAACCTTTCATAAATGGTTCTACAAATAATCCCTTCATGTTTCGGTAGAAGTCTGTGAAAGGGTTCCAACTGGAACATTTATTTCTTTTTTAAAAGTTCTACCAGGAACCAAAACATGGTTCTCCTATGGGGACAATCCAAAGAACCCTTTATGGTTCTAGTTGGCACCTTTATTTCTAGGGGTGTAGTATATTTCTGTAGGCACACTGCTGTGACACTTTTCTTTTCTCGCGCAATGGCTCCCCCATATTGTCAGTCTCAGAGGAAGGAGAATGAGATATCCTCCTCATCCTCCTTCGTGACCGGTTGAAATGTCAGGAAGGAGTCAGAGAAAGAGAGATAATCAACGGTACGGATTCAGCCTTTACAAATGTGTCAGTTTGTTCTTGCGCCAGCAGAAAGGAAGATGCAGCCGCGTGACCTTTGGAGACAACAAAATGTTCTCTCATCCCAGGCCTGTGGCGAAGCCCTTGACAGGAGCCATCATAGGTGTTAGTGTATGTGTGCGAGAGGTCACGCTGTATGTGTATACATGCATATGAGTCCATGCAGGAGTCCATGGGCATTCTTCACGCTTCTGCTCAGCTGTGGTGTTCCCCCCCTTTATGTATGCATATGTGTGTGCGGTAGCAAGTGAAGGCATGGCCCTGTATGTGCACTGATATAATAAGTGGCGACAGTAATGCCCCTGTGGTCCTGATGTGTGTGTCGTGTTGGCAGCTAAGACAGAGGGATTACAGGGATTGTGGGGAAGGAACAAGGAAAGAGCAGCTCATCATGCCAGTCAATAGTAGAGCTTTGCTCCATATCCAAGGACACAGGCCCTTATTGTCAGAGTCTCCTTGTTGGATGACAAGGGCAATGAGAGGGACAGAGACAGAGGGGGAGAGGCAGAGAAGGAGGGTAATGGAGGAGTCAAGTTGGTCTGTTTTTGTATTATGTGCACTATGAAAACGTAGGAAGAGATGTTTCACTTCGTCAGCTGCTCTAGTCGAACGCTCAAAAATCAACCTACGTTTTATCACCACATCAAGGTTGTGTAAACGATACAGCCACACTCTATAAGGGCTATCGACTGTGTGCACTCTGCTGCTGTTTTGAATTAGAGTGGCTGAGAGTTGTGCTGCATTGAGCCTGACCGATATTGGCTTATCACAGCTATATTGGTCTATATCTTTTATTGGGATATATGCTGACCAGTATGCACAGATATGAAAACTTTTTTTTTAAACACACCATAATTAGGTAGCTTTATAGGCAGCATTTTATGTAGATTTGATCATTTTTCTTAATTCCGGTTTAATACAGATATATATTTTGCTCTATCTCAGATTTTTTCATTTATAGCTATAAGGATGTGAGAAAAAAAAAATCTTTAAAGTATCATAATTCTTTTTTTAATGATTACTGGATCAATTTTTGGATAATCAAATCAATTTTTTATACATATATGAGTAACTAGCACTTAGTCCATTAGCTTGGTGCTAACACATAATGGGAATTACCATTAACACGCTAATGGGAATTAGCATCACAATTGCAGTAATATTATCTTAATAAATCGATTCAATTTACTAAACATACTTAACATAAAACGATATGTCCTCATACTTTCAGGCGCATAATTCCTATGCTCTCAAAAACTCCACACAGACCAGCAACAGCAGCCTCAAAGGGTCAAAACTCAAGCTCAAATATTTTATTTACTACTTTTATGTGTAGTGTAGCAATGATGTTGCTGAAATAAAACAGAAGACTGACTGACATGTGATGTGCAGTCTTTTTGGAAATATGATATACAGTCTCTAGAAGTGCATGATTCAACTTTTTCACATGGCCTAGTGTTAAAAAAGAAAAAAAAATCTCAATAAATTGTAATATTGAATGACAGTACTTGTAGAATCACAGTACATATTGAAACAGTATCAAATCGGGAGATAAATGTATCATCAAAGCCCAAATAATTATTCATAATTACTAAAATTACCAGTGAAAGTTTACTGTTTTGGTCACCTGATGTTATTTTGGACAATAAATTGAAGTGTTAAATTGTAAAATATCCAGCGTCCTCCATTACATATATTTGTGTTTGATAACCACTTTTGAAGAATCACTGCAAAAAATATGTGTTTATGTATACATAGTATATTCTGTGTAAAGAATACTATTCCATATATCCATATTGCAGTTTTTTTGCTCTCTAATATCAGCATATGCCACAAAAATCCAGTAGTGGTCTGGCCATAGTGCTGTACATTCAGTAATGAAACAGTTAATTTGTGCATTTTGTTTAAGTGATGGGCAGCTCTGGCAGCATGAATCAAATTGATTTCTGTCCTCATCCACTGACAGGACTCAATTCATTCTGGAAGTCACATCACTGCATTGCTAAACGTCTACAGCATAAGTTTGGAAGATAAATTATGCAGATTACAAATAAAATCCTGCCGGCAAAACTTATTTTAAACAAACAACTAATTCTGACTGTAAACATGATTATGCAACGTAATTATGTTGCTCTAATCACACAGCACCACTAATTACCATAGCAACAAATATGTTTTCACTGATCTCTTATTTTTCCCTTTACCATTCTCTTTGACGGCCCCTATTTTGCCGATGGCAACAACCGATTGTATCAGGTCTCATTTTCTTGCCAACTCTGTATATTGTAGGAGGACATACAAGAGATAAACAATCCTCATGAGATGTGTTTTCAAAAATAATCTTCAGTGCAGAGAACCAGATTTAAATCTCATCGCAACACTAGACAAAAGATCTGGTTCCTCTCAAATGTTCAGAGTGGATTCTAACAGCGTTTAAAAATATTTTTAGGAAAAAAATCCATGCATCTTGTTTTGTCTCCTGAGTACTCACATCTGCTCAAGATCAAAGTATAATATTTACAATATGATTTAAGGTGACCATGGAAACCAGTTATTTTTGGCCTTCATTCTCATCCACAGTTATCTGTCCCTCAGTGAAGATCATCACTACAATTATAGCACCACCACATGAGAGCATAATTATTTATTCACCATAAACATATAAAACCTTTGATCTTCTAATTGAGATAAACAAAGTATAACTTTATAATATACATTTAATAACACTGGCAAGGACACCTGTCAGTGTCATTAAAGCAGATTAGCGTTTACTAACCTCTGTGGTCCTCAACATGACATAATGTATGCTAATTTAATAATTTAATACTCTTAATTTCAGAGTGGAGGTTTATTCATTAACACAAAGATCATTCATACCATTTTCCAGAGATTTTGATCATATCTCATACCCTCTTCAGCGAGGGGAACTTGCTCAAGTGTTCTAGGTATGTCACTTCAGTCTGGTGATAACAGTTTGTTGTATTTTTGATGTTTCTTAGTTACTGAGACTTATTTTTTTTGTGTGAGAAAGAAGAAAGAAAAAACATTTTTACTAATGCGGACTGATTACTTTAAGGCAGTAAGGCACAACAGGGAGGATTTTGTCTGCAAGCAAAATAATCCAATTAAAACTAGAAGAGTGCACTCAATAGAGTGCAGATCTCTGCCAGGCAACAGATGATGAAGCATACAACCAGCATGGATTTGCAAAGTTTGACAAAAAAGTTTTTTTTGTAGTATAATTTGAGTTTTCTTATTTTGATACATGCAATGTTTTTAATAAAGTTTGCGTAATATAGTCTCAGTTTTATTTAAGATGCATGGAATAGTGTAATGGTACTGTGACTGTGTTCACCAAACTGTATAAATTTAATAAGGTAACAGTAAAAAAGAGTAGAGGGCCAAACTTCACAATTTGTTGATATTAATATAGAACATTTTGTTATTTATTCAAAGTCTGTGACTGGGGTCATGATTATGTTATTTGATCTCATCAACACTCAACAACTGAGCCAAGATAGCCTCATATTGCTGTTACACATAACTTCAAACAGCACAAAAGCATTTATTGGTTTCAGACTCTGGGAAAGTGAGAATAACAGTGAAATTTCCCAATACCAAAACAGACACCCGAGGCTATTCTATCTGGTCTCCTGAGCCTGCCTTGAAATAGTTTGGAGCCCCCCCCAAAGGGTCCACCTTCCACTTTGAAAACCAGGCAGCTCTAAAATAATAGATACAGAAATTGCTTGCTTTTATTCAAATAAGCTCAAAAACAATTTCAGCTGCTATCGTTTTTCAGGTTTATAACAAACAAGTTCATGAAAATCAGTTCATAATTAAGCAAGTTACAGGGAAGTCTGCATCTCTCGTTTGTTTGTTAGAGCACCTTGAACGCTCCAATACGGCGACCGAGTAGTGCAGTACTATATTGCCTGGTGGAGATTAAGAAAAAAAGTTCTTCAACAAAATAAACAAACATTAAAACCAGACAGGTTAAACACAGTCACATACATTTAGAAAATAAAATGTAAAAGCACTGTAAACTACTCCAAAAAGTCAAAAGATTTTTTCCCTATATTAACTCTTTTGTTAGAGCATCCTTCATGGCCTTGATTCTACCTAAAAATCCTTAAATAAAACACTGAAACTCTGCAGTCCAGAGGCCATGTTTATGACTGGCTCTGTGCCCTGAACCCCTCTGGTGTAAAGTGGGAACATGTGGTGCAGGTACTGTCTACATATTGCTCAGGGAGGTATGTAAATTTAGAGTTTAGAGTCTCCTCAAAAAGACAACACAGAATGTGTGGTTTTGCATAGCAGCACCTTAATGCCAGGTGGGCTTGTCAACAACACTATCAATGCGGCACATTGTTGCTTTGAGGCTCTTGGAGGCCATGAGACGTAGTGAGCGTATGTCACACTCGTGGTCTCCAGTGTGTCTATAAGATGGAGATTATAAATACTCCTCTATCTATACCTGGCTGGGAAAGTGAAGGCTTTGCAACCCACAGGTCCAATCTACCAACAAGGGCCAGGCAGCATTTTCCCTTTCCAGGTCTGTTCTTTCAATAATTCATGAAATGTGTTTGCTGTTCTTCCTTGACCCTGCACAACACAATACATCTCCCACAGCATGGCTCCCCTCCCATGCATACAAGTTTGCCAGTCCGATGAGGGAGCAATGAGTATTTCCAACTGCTCAGTTGCACCACTGATCTCACACAGAGAGTGTCACTGCTATATCTCATTTGAATTTTACAAACACCACAGCGCCTGGGCTTTAAGCAGCAAATGTGTTTATTAGCCATCTGTTACACTGTGTGCCAGGGTGTGGGGGGAAATGGCTTCAAGAAGTTATAGGTTACAGATTGTGAGACTTCTGCTCTGTGGTATAGATGTATTCCCATATTGATAGGTGACCTCCAAAATATGCCGCAATGATTTTTACTACTGTGTCATGCTAGCGTGAGTAAAAAATACTGAGGAGGCATGACAGTGATTCTTGCAGGAAGGTGGGGAGCTTTTGGAGCATCATCTTCAGCATTATCAGCATGATTATGATAATTATTGTCATATTGTGAAGGAATTAACAAGCTTTAGAAATATCAAATGGGCTCAAAAGTGGACGGATGCACCCACACAAGCAGAAACACACGCGCAAATCATCGTTCTAATCTCATAGATGCTCTATCTTGCTACTTTGCGAACCCGGTCTGGGTCTTTTGGTCTTATTAGAAAGTCACTCAATTAACAAGGAAGACTGTTAGCTCATCCCAGCCCATCTGCTGTGCTTTGATAACTCATTAATGGAAAAATCCTCATCCCCCCATGCTCCTGGTCAGGATTACACATACAGACCCTGCGATTGCATTTCACTCATACTCTATTTCAGAATATGGCAGCAGCATTAAATTAACAAATTGTTGGACTCTTCGAATACTGACTCCATGTGCTGAAATCAAATAATATTTCATTGGCCGCAGAAGAAGAAAAAAAAGAGAATGGGATGGGACCGAGGGAGAGAAAGAGAATGAAACAGAAGGAAAATAGAGTTAATGGATTCTCTTATCAGTTACATTCAGTTCTGTGAGGACTGTCTGTCAATGCGTTTACTCAAATGCCTCATGTCGGTCGGGTGCATTAAGCCCTTGCTTTTTAGTAAAAGCAATTTAGGGTGACTGTATTGCAATGGAATTCTTTAATACTGCAGATGCTTTGTGCTGTGAATGCATTACACAGGGCGATGCAACAGAAGGAAGTCAGCGAAGATGTTTTTGTCTGAGTCAAACAACTCAATGTCTCAATATTGAAATAAAAAGTCTGAGGCACGCGAGGAATATCAAGAAGTTAAATTCAGGGCTCTTCTTTTAAATTATTAGCTGCCAAGACATCATAGCGTTCAATAGATTTGCCATTTGGAACAAATCAGTAATGGTTAATGTGGGTCGACTTTGTCAAAGATAAATAACTAGCAGACATCTCCCCCCCCAAAAAACATCCTTCGCTGACAAGAAAAGCTGAGGAGGAAGCTGCTGCAAAAGGAGCTAGCTCAGTTGTTTTCACAGGGTAAGAAAATAAAAACAACATTCAAGTCGAAACAAGCATTGATTCCTTGTGCTCTGCAAGCAGATGGGATTAGCCTTTCTGTCAGCAAACTGCAGAGCCAAAAACTATAAATAATATCTGAAGAATATGGTGATTAAAGGATTGTTTTTATATGAATACATTAACTTATAACCAGCCCCCCCTCCTATTTCAACCACACCACAACACTTTATCCCACTCACTTCCCTCCCCCTTATCCATAGCAGGGAAGTTTAAATCAGTAATAAAATATTCATATGCAGCTATTTGCTTGAGAGAATAATTTATTTTCTTGGGTGGATGCCTCTTTTAGAGATATGCAACTCTGGGATCCTTGAGGGAGCGTTGTGTTGTGTGCTGGCGCACTTTGATCAGCAGGAATGAAAAGTTGGTTTCAGATGGGGATCAGAGGAAAGAGGGGCGAAGGATTCAGACAAGGAGACTTTGTCATTCACATTAATGGATTGTGAAGACTGAGAGCGTGCCTCCTGGACACCATGTCATCATCCTGACACCGGGAATTTTTTGGGGGGCGGTGCCAGGAGGGATGGATAGACTGTAGATGGTGTAAAAACAAAGACACTTGAGTGAATGGAAAAAAAAGGAACTCTTGCTTTGTTCTAAGATGATGTGGTGTTCACCTGCCATTAATATGAACTCCTGTACAACTCATCTGCTTTATTCACTGCTCATTTATTTCTGTCAACACAAACAAGAAGCAGAAGAAACTCCTAAAACCATTTCTAAGGTTTCCACCAACATGGAACCATCCCTTACAGGTTACAGGTAGAACCATCTGCATCTGTGAAAAGTTTCACCCAGAGACCCCTATGGGAGGTTCTACAGAGAATTGGTTCACCCCGTCACCCTCCCCAGACCCTTTTCCACCAAAAAAGCTGTGGTTCTTGAACTGGTTGCGGTCAAGATTCATGGAACGTTGGTGCTATCTAGGGAACCAGCCCGCATTTCAATCAGTTCTGAGTGGAACCAGTGTGATCAAGGATGCCATCAACAGAGGGTGCAGACAATGCACAGCGCTCTGAAGAATATGACACGCCCACTTTTGTTTCCAAGGAAAACCTCCTGCTTTTTTTGGTTTTAGCTGGGAACTGACTTTTTGGGTTCTGAGCCAATTTATTTTTGGTGGAAATCCACAGATAGTTCAAAATTACGTGATTGAACTGAACTGGGCCAGTACCCAGGGGGTTCCACGCAGAAACTTTTTATATTCCAAGGGTTTTTATCTAGAACTCACCCAAGGGGTTCTCCTGAAAACCCTTCTATGTTATGATACAAAGAACCCTCGACAAACCCCTAACGTCTTCAAGGATCTCAACAATCCCTGAAGAACACTTTCTTCTGAAGCGTTCTTTGGATGAAAAAGGCTCTTGATAGAACCCTTAGTCTTCAAAATAACCCTTAATGGACCCTTTCTTCTTCTTCTTCTTCTTCTTCAAAAAGAAACCTCAGTCCGTCTAGGAGAACCCTTTTGGAACCCTTATTTCTAAGTTGTAGTCCTCTCACTGGTGTATGCTCTTTCTACTTTAATGGTAGACAAACATTTAGAAGTGTTATATAACCGACACAGTAAATTGTGTTAATGTCAATATATATGGAATTAATTCTGAGGGTACTTCTGTTTTTGTGGAGTAAACAAATCCCATATATTTAATTTTAGCAGAAGGAAACATTAAACATTTTACAGAAACTTTTTGCCCGGCCATACACAAAATAAACTTAAACTATCAGGTGGAAAGTGAAATGCAATTTCATCTACTTTAGGACTTGAAAATCTTAAACTCCTTTCCAGACTCATTACCCCCAACAAAATCCAGCAATCTCTGCAATGCCCTGTAGTGACATCACATGCACACACATACACACAAGCAGCAGCAAGCTAATGAAACTACGTTTAACAGGTTAAGAAGCTTGCCCAAGCCTCTTTTATCAGTAAGACACTGACATTATATATTCTCCTATTCTCAGCATTTCTACTTTCAAATAATATATTCTAATCTGTTTTATAACTTTGTCTTTTTCTTACAGCTCCCGAGTCGGTACTTAATCAGTGCTGGTAGGAAGAGAAAGTTCACAAGTATCTACTCTTTAAAAAAAAAAGACAAGTTATGTTCTGCAGGTTTAAGCATCTGACAGTCAGTATCATGAGATAAATGACATTAAGCATTTTTGTTTCCCATTTTGATTTTCAGCACATTACATGTAGGTGGGAAAGATGTGTCTATCCATACTGCCTGCATTATAATGAGATGTTTCTCTACTACTGTATTTACACTATGTGCTTGACAAAGTGTGAAATCTTTTGAATATATTTGCATATGATATCTTCTCAGATTTGAAACACATGCCTGATCCAGTAGGTTGATGACTTTAAGCCCGCCTACTGAGCATATATAAGCAGTATATAAGCATGTAATAAGTGGGATAATGTACAGTGATGTACAAGGTCATTATTGCAAAATAATCATCCTGAAGGGGGTTAGTTTCATAATAATTACTCACTCACTGTTTATTATCCTGCTTATTATATATAACGTTCTAAAAAACTTTTTTTTTTTTTAAATGACACAAAATATTAATTTAAAAATGATTTTAGTGATTTAAAAAATATTACTGCTCCTCCAGATTAATGTGTGTCCATAGAAATGGTATGTTCTTCATAGCAATGGTCTTTTATTCAGAAAAAAAACGAACGTTAAAGTTCCATTATTGACCAATCAGAATAGCATGTTTAACAAAGCCATCTAATAAATGGTTTACAACAGACTGTAATGTAGTTCTTCGCAAATATAAGGACATTTGTTCATTAATATACATTATTACATGGCACATAAACATAAATCACATAAATAATGTTTAATGTTTGATATTTTGGGTCCAATTATTGATTTTATTTGGTAACCATGCAATAAACTTGATAATGTACAGTGAGCAGGTCATTATTGTGAAATAAAATGCCTCAGGGTGATTCAAGAACCCTCCACTTCGCATCAGGGTCCTGCTCACTGTACAAATATGTAAGGGATTGTCCCTTACATATTTATAATTAGCAATTAGTGCGTCTCCTATTAATAGATATTTTTATATCATTACTGTGTTTTACTATAATTATTTTTTATGATTATACATAATAAGTAAGTACTTATATATGCTTTCAACAGCATTATATTCTGTTATAAACTGTTTATTGCATGATTTTATACGGTTATAAATTAGAATTTTGGGGCCTTAAAGTGTTACCTAGAAGAGACCTATATTCTAAACCATCCAGACTAACATGGCATAGAAGAAAGTAAAAACTTCAGTGACAAAAAAGAGGTTATGTAAGTGAAGCTGGGGAAAATAAAAATGTTCGGCAGGCACAGTGGCATTATGACCTACTAAAAGATGACATATGGAAGGAAATCACACAGCAGGTGAGAGCGGTTACTTTCTTGTAGAGAACAGTGCAGGAACTTAAAAGAAAGATTGAAAAGCATGTCAGGGCCAGACAAGGGAATAATACAAAGACCAAAATAAGTGGCCAGCAAACACGATGCACTCTCCCAAACCAAAAACTTTCTGGCTTTTTTATGATGAGGAAAGTGAAGTCAGAACCAGAACAAACTAGAAGCTGATTGGTTCAAAAGCTCAAATCTTGACCTCGCCAGCTGTCTGGGACTGTGCGTCTAATCTTGTTGCTCCCGTCCAGATCACAGTTGTTTAATGTCCTCTGTGACTCTGGAGGAGATCAATCAAGTCTGAGAAAATAACCCTGATGATGTTGTAGTGATGTCATTGGATTTTATCAGCATGAAAGCAAAATAGAACACAGCCTTTACAGTCTTGAATTCTGTTGTGTGTTTTGTGTATAATTTTGTTTTCTTTCACTGTTTACAGGCCAGGGATTGGGGTAGTTTAAGCTTAATGACCTTTGTTCTGATTAATTATTTTCTGAATCGATTTCTCAGAGAAATGAGTAAATAAAGTAGAGATTAAGTTAACACATCCCTCTTAGTCTCTTTTTTTCAGTTTGTTACTCAGCCCAACTCTTGATTATTTGATGACTGAACACAAAAACAAATTCTGGTGCTATAAAATGCTAAAAACGTAGCCTAGCAAGCTGCAAGGGATAAAGATGACAGCTGCCTGTCTTTGCCCAGGGGCCACTTTCGCAAATTGAAAGGAGGCCAGGAGCCAGTTAATAAACAAATATTAACAACAATATTATTTATCAACTAAAATTATAGATAAAATTTTGTTGCAGCTACCAAGTGGGAACAAGGCACTGAAGCTAGCATGTTTTGACTCGTGATAGCATCTGGTATTAGCAGCCTAGCCATTTGGCAGATTTAACACAGTCATTTAGAACTGGTATGAGGTGGCAAAATTGAGGCAAGTTCTTCTGTCAATTTTCATTGAATTGCCTGTTTTCATTTTAAATCTTTCCACATTCACATCCTAACTCATTTTTGCCAAGCAGTAAATCTGACTGCATCAGCCGTATGCAGAATTCAAGTGTCACCACAGGCAGAAGTAAATGGGTGAATGGGAGGGTGGATTGGTAAAATCAGTGTGAATCCATTTATTTTCATCGGTACAGTAATTTAAAATGGCTGGAGGGCCACCCGACAGCCTGCAATTTCTGATCCCTGCAATGAAGAGTTCCTTTTGTCTGTATATATATATATACATATACTGCCATGTTCTTGTTACGAGACAGTTATAAAAAAAATATGCAATATTATTTTCCACAGATCTATAATTATCTATTTTGGAATCTAAAAACCTGCTCTGGAGTTTCGGCACAGTGCCATGAAAATTATAACAGAAAACTTACATTATGAACTGGGGGTGTGGAATTTGTTTTTTTTTTTTGTTTTTTTGTTTACCAGGTTAGGAGAATTCTGTAAAACGATGTTCATCCATCCATAAAAGTATACAGTGTAATGTTTGTATGTTTTCACCATCAGGCAGCACATACTGAAGGTTTCACACACACATACACTGGTTGTTCAATGCCACCCAATGTGTGTGTGTGTGTGAAAAAGAATGTGCATATGTGGGTGGTGGCTTCTGTTAGTCTGTTTGTGTGTGCGTGTGTGTGTGTGTGTGTGTGTCTATCTACTTTGAAGGATCAGTAAACCTGAGATGTTTCATGCACATACACACAAAGCATAAACTCTATACTCACCATAAAGAGGACGCGGAAGTTGGCCAGTTCTCCGAAGAAATCCTCCACGCTGACCACATGGGGGTCAAAGGCAAAATAGCTGCCTATGCTTTCGTAGAGCTTTTGCATGTTCTTGTGCATCGTGGACAGTTTTTCATACTGCTCCCGGGCATGCTTGCAGAAGCCGTGAGAAGGACAGAGTCAAGGAAAAAAAAGGAGAAAAATATATCTCACGCACAGACAGGCACAGACAGGCACAGACAGCACATATTTAACAGCTACTGTAGTCAGCACTATAATGACAACACACAAATATGTTCATCAGTGAAAAAACAAGCCATTGTGTGAAATGATCACTTCAGAAGCTTTATAGCATTCAAAAAGCCCACCTATGTCAAGGTCAGCAAAACAAAACACTGGATAAAGAAGGGTCAGAGACAATCTAATGTGCCATTACAATAACCTCTCCAACTCACTCTGGAGTCAATGGCATGGTGAGCTAATAGCTGCAGCCCTGGAGTAATGGAAAGGTGTTTTGTAGTCAGCAGCATGACACAGATGGTTGCTGGAAAAGCTGATTGCAGTCATTGTTCTATTGTTTCTCCCAACAACACTGGGGTCAGGTTGTTTTGAACCTCACAGCTCACGTCGCACTCTGTAATTTACTGAACAGGCGGAGCACTTTTCTCCTGGTGAATGGCTATTGACAGCCGGCATCAGTTAAGCATTATCACAGCAGCCACTGACCTCATGGAGACTGCGCTTGGACACTCCAAGACTCACACACCCTGGGTGGGAAGAGGACGACACAACTTCACACTACACACACACACACACTCACACACATTATACAGCCTCTATTCACGTACATGTACGAGTTTGCAAACACAGACAAGACTAGGAAACAAAAAAAAAACACAGTATGAACTCCACCAGTGCTTGTTTCAATGCATCAGCCATGGTGGTGGTCCAACCCCTGCTGTGTCTTCAATCATTTTCATCTTCCTTTTTAAGAGGCTATAGTTATTATAGCTATAATATCTGCAATAGCTCAAAGCTTATCACTATCATGTGGAATTATATTTCAAATTTGGTTTTATTTCTACAGCTCTGGCCATCAGTTCTATTGGTTAGGATAACACTGTACTTACAAGTAATTGCTGAGATCTCGGGACATTGCAACAGCTCTAAAAATAGGTCTAACAGAGCAACAAACATGAGCAGTCAGATGATCAGAAGGGTTAAAAACAAGCTGAAGGTTTTGCCAGATTAGCCACTGTTAAAAGTGACGGGGTTTCTAGTTCTCTCTTTTTCTTTTCCTTTCCACCAAACCCTTTGGACTAGTTTCACTGAGAAATAATAAGGAGGCGTGGTTAAGTTTTGTGTTCATGAAATGACGTCACTGTGAGGTGCGTATTCATCCACCAGAGTAGTTAATTGGGCTATATGATGAAGCTCAGGTGTGCTGAGTGTGCGGCGGCTGAATGAGTGTTAAAGAGACACCAGCTTTTGGAAACTCCACTGAGGACAAACTATAGCTTCATCACCTTCCAGCTCAAGGACTTTTTTTTATGAAAACCAACTGTTTTATTTTTGGGACTCATCCAACACAAACCTGAAATGAACTGAAGATATAAGATGGACCTCGCTACTCACAAGAGCAGGGAGCAACGCTGGCGGGGCCTGAACCAAGGGACCTGCTAACTGCTTTCTTAGTTCTTGAAAATGTCCAGTTTTCTTTTTCTACACACTCCAAGTTTGGATGAGTATCAGATACTTCTAAGTAAGTAATCTAAACTTGACTAGAGTGTTACACTACCACTTTAATTTAGGTAAAACAAAATCCTGTAATGTTGCTAATTATTCAAAATTGTACAGGAGAACTGTGAGTGTGCAGTAGTGATGTGTAGATCCCAGTTTGCTCCAGTTATGTTACTGGTCACATGAAAACATTTTAAATTACTGAAAGCAGCGTCTCTAATCATTAAAGGAAATCATTAAAGAAAACACACATACATCAAGACAACACATAATAAAGAAATCACCTGGTAACCTCGCACTGCTCAACATAATTTAGAAGGCAGTATAGCCTACAGGGACCAGTAGAGGTGTGGTGAAATGCCTCTGAAGGTGTGGGTCTGTAGATCAGAGTAAATAATTGGTTCAGGTGGGTGGCGGGTGGATGATTTATGTGTACATGCAGATTCAAATTAACTCAGAGCTAATACACGCAACACTGGTGTGCACAACTATGGTATGTTTTCTCTTACAGGGCGGTTTGGCTAACCTTTGGGATAGATTACACAAACATGTCTGTTCACCTGACCACTCATGTCTCTTGCCCTGTTAATAAAGCCGCCATGTTTACAGATATTACTAATTACTGTGGTAAGTAACATTTAATCATAACAGGTACAACCAATCACCTGAACAATAAAATAAAAAAACAATTGTACTGAAATATTTTTCATTTTGGAATTTAACAAACTGTTTTTTGTCAATATGTCAATATGTGAGGGATGTCACAATATATCAAATAAAACAAATGTCTTGATACTGTACCGAACTGTGATGATATCTACTGTGATATTACATGGTTAATTATTTTATTTTAAGACTTTTTTTGATTTTGTATTATAAAAATGGGCTGCTACTGACCGCTGCATTGTTTTTGTTTTGCAGTTGTACATACATAATTAAAATATTCAATGCCAAAGATAATTAAGTTTTTTGCTGGTCTGGCTGGTAGAAAGAGTCTCAATTCATTACTGATGCCCCTATATGACCTACATAAGCAAATGAGACCATTTATGAGAAGACTGGTTATTTCTATATAGTTATTCTTAATGCCTTAATGAAATCAGATGAAATAAGTTTCTGTTTACATTTTTCCAGACAGATAAAAAGAAGCCGGATGAGCATTTTTGTTTGGATAATTATATTTTTGAAGTTATATTTTGTGGTTAGTTCTTTACAGCAGCTTGAAGTTAAAAGGAAAAAGATTTTATATGAACAAAAAATGCTGCACACATCAAATTTATTAATTATTGAAGAACACGATACATTTTTTCAAGCTGAGGATTTTCTTTTGCTTTTTAATATTGTGATAAATATATCATGGACTTTTTCATCATATCATTATCACACCTTGAGTTTTTTTGGTATTGTTACATCTGTAATGTCCATGTTTCAGACACTTTCACACTTAGGCGCCTTTTCACTTTATAGCAAATGTCCTTAAATCATGTTAAACCTTTAATATTTGAATTCTGTGTAAATACAACTTAAAATTTCAGTAAATTAAGTGCATGAATTGGTCATGTGTGTAATTGTAAATGGCTGTTGTTTAAGGGGCTTTGTGTAGTCAGACATGGCAGAATGCTTGAACTATAGATTAAAGGAATCATCATAAAATTACATCAGAATGAACGCATGCACGTTTGTTAAACTAAATATGTGATCTGTGCAACTGATTCTGATGTATTCTCTGATTTAACTAATAATAAATAAATCAACGCGGCTGTTGTTGAGCGATGAAAAGAAGCATGATCCAGACTGTATTTTGCTTCTTACTTACTGAGGCAGCAGCTTCTTCTTCTCTGCATCATGGGTACAGTTATAAGCAATTAGTGCTCATATGCAGTCGCCTTGGCAACATACACAGGCTGGCGGTCCAGCATGTGGCCTGTGACTGTCAGGGCTAAACAGTTATCCAGATATTGTTCTTTGCAAGCAATCTGCCATTATTATGTGAAAGCCACTGTTTTTCTACAATGCTATTTATGTTCTGTTTGTTTGTTTGTTCTGTCATCTTGGTCGACATCCATGTTGAGGTCCAGGGATTGCTCAGTGTCCCTAGGCAGGTTATTAACTCACTTTTTTTTTTTCATGTGTATATAAATAAAACACTCACATGTGCCCATATGTGTGTGATGCATCTGTGCTCTTACTGTATATATGCTCACATGTAAGCTTGTATGTGTGTGAAGGGCCTTTGTGTAGCTGAGAGGGAATGAAAGCACTGACAGGGGTAGGCTGGTTGGATTACCTCCCTGCTGCAAGCTAGTGTTTACCAAAACACAGCAGCGATGGCACAATCCAGGTTAGCAGCAAGCCCACACACGGGCCTGTTGGATGGACTCATCTTTTTGTCTTCCCTCCTCCCTGTCTCTATCTCCTTGTGTGCCTGGACCTGATTTATCCCCCTTGCTTCTGTCAGACTGCCTTTATCTCTTCTTTTGTCCACCTCCCCCTCACTCCACTTGTGTGTGAAAACTCGGGGGCCCGACGGATAGATGTAAAAGTAAAACTTTGCTGAAGAAAGATATGTTTTCAACACCGAAACTCCTGACAGAGTTGTACTGTATTGGAGTTGTATTTGTTGGGTAAAGTCTTAAAACGATCCCTGTTAAGAAAAAATCCCTCTCTAGGGACCACAAGCGACACAAAGGGTGGTGGGGGAAAATTGATTCTTAGATGCATCACAAGGCTCTGTTGAAAGATTATGAATAGTTGCAGTTAAAATCCAATTCTCTAGATTATGATCACCTGTATCAATTCACCATGTGAATGTTGAAATGTAACGGACATAAATAAACAACATGCGTCATGTTTGCATTCAAAACTAGGCTACTTCTTTAGTTTTGGTGAGGGTGGCTGCACGTGAGCAACTGCAGATGGAGGCAATCCAACCAGCACCCTCGTGTATGTAGGCATGTTGGCTTCTATTAAGTTGAAGGGAAAAAGGGAACCTGGAAAAGAGCCACACTGTATGCAAGTTGTGCCTAACTAAACTAATTATGGACCATTACAAATACACAAAAGCAGGTAGTCACACAGCAGAGATGGCAAAAATATTCACATTCTTTACTCAAATAGAAGCACAGATACTTGTGTGAAGTACTGATTCAACTCCTTAACTCAAGTAAAAGTAAAAAAAAGTACAGGCACAGACATGTTCTCAAAGTATTAAAAGGAAAGAGAAGCCGTCTGATGAACATTTCCACCAGCTGTTTCTGTGCAAAGCTTTATGAACTTCACCTTTTCTCTGCAGTCGAGTCTCACTTTGTCTTGTAACATCTTTAACTCATTTTTTTGTCTTTTTTACATTGTTTTTCATTTTGTTGCTATATTGTGATTTTGATATTTTGATTAATTGTCCAGCCCTAATCAAGTTGCATCAAAATTCGTTTTATATATGTATCGTAGCCCTTTGAATCATAATCAAATCATGAGCTGCAAAGAGATTCCCACCCCTCAGCAAAGCTATATAGTGCTGTGCCATTTACTAGTGAAACTGAAACACTGTTCGTCACCCTAACACGCTGCTGCAGTCAGTTTTGAGTGCTAGAATGAGATCCATCTAAAATGCGCCCTCGCAACAATGCCTAATTGGTCGGAATGGAAAATTGGCTCCAAAGGACAAAACGATAATAGTTAAATCATGAAAGGCATACATATTTATAACACTGAAAACAAGGATCAGCAACAAGTTCATGCCAAAAACAGCAAGCCAAATATTTAATGTGTCAATTTAGCAGCCAAAGACATGCTAATATTATTCTGCTTATTAACAGCATTTAGATACAATATTGATTCCTCTGTTCAGCACAGTCCACAGTGCCTTCAGCTCAGGAAATGTTCAGGCCACAACTGTTCCCTCCCTTGTTGAATGGTAGTTAAAAAACATTGAAGCAGTGGTTACTTTTGGTGCTTGTTGTGGCTTGTGGCTCTGTGTGTTTCTTTTTCTCCCCCTTCTCTTTTCTCTCAGTCCCTCTTTCTCTCTGTCTCTCAGTCTTTCACACACACACTCAAATACACATGTATGCACATGCACAGTGGTAGATGCGTCCCGCTGGGGACTGGACTGAGGCTGGCTGGGCTTTTGCTCCTTGTATTTCCACATCAAAGACATGTCATATTGATGGAGCCTGACACACATTATCCTGCAGCAACACAACCGGTATGGTAGAGCCTTCATCAAACACACATACACACACAGAACGAACAGGAAAACACACATATATATATAGTCACACACCCATTTTTTGTCTCTCTGTCAGGTTGTCCGTTACTCTTTCCCTTAGTTTCTCACAGCCATTGCAGCCTTTATTGTCTCTCCTTCACCAAAGATAAATCTTTTTCTATTTCTTTCTCCCTTTCTTCCTGTCCACCACTGTCTCTTTCAAACACAAACCCTTTATAATTCTCTTTCTACATTTCCCCTTGATATTCTCTCCATTATATTCTCTAACTCAAACAAGAACTCCCTCCTTTCTCTCCTACTCAGAGTGAACTTTCAGAAGTATGCTGTCTGAGCCGTGTCTGGTATTCACGTCACTTGGGCTTGAAGCGGAGCAGGGAGCAGAGGCGATGGGTCTCAAGGTAAAGCAGCATCATGCAGCCTTTGGTCGCCCCGACTCTGTTTGTCAGTCTCTGCTCTCCTCCTCTAGCTCTCCTCAGAGATGTGCTACCGCCTGCACTTCCTGTGCACTGAACCTCACCAACGCAGAGCAAGACAATTGCTCCGAGGCTGGAGGGCTCGAAGTTGCAAATGTGGATGCTACCAAAGATATCTGTGGAGTGCTTACTGGATTTTATGCTAATGACGAGATTAGTTAATTTTGCAAATACTGGCATTTTGTAGCTGTGTGCCTTGTATTTCTTCAATTTAAGCAAACTTTTTAAAGAGCAGGACTGGGTAGTATGGCCTAAAATTTATATTATGGTATAATTTGAAGGAAGGACGGTAACAATGCATATATCAGTGTATTCCTTTTTCTTAAAATTTCAATATAAGTGCTTCTGAAGGGGCAACACCCTGGTATGGCAGCTATTACTGTAGTCTTAACTGTATACTATGACATATTTCAGGACCATTAATATCAGCCCAATATTAGCCTGTCACAGGTAAACTGGTCTCTATCAGTATATAGGTTGTCCAATATGCACCCATATGAAAACTTTTTTTTAACTGAACATAATTCAGATTGTTTATATTATTTTTTAGTTTTACATATACATATTCCTCTTCATTGAGCACAATTGTTACGAACGAGCTAAAACCAAAGCTGTCTGTATGCAGCAATGTTCGACATTAACCACTACGCTATGGGTTGTGGCCACAAATAGTTACACTGTGGTCACCTGCTGGGCCACCATGTTTTATCCTCATACTGACAGCCTTTGCCAACACAACATTACAGTGCTGTAAACACTCTGATTCCTTTGCACTTTTTAGTCCAACATTCTACAAAACAAGTAAACGCTACTCTTCTCCAACCATGGCTACTGATATGTCAGGGCAACTGAGGTATGGGTTTACCAAGCAGAACCAGAAACACAAAAGGCAGACATTGATAAAGCGAAATAGCAACAAAAATTTAGGAGTGAATGGAAGCAGGAGTGTAAGTGGCTAGAATCTGACACATCTAAGGATATAATGTACTGCAGTGTGTGCCAACAGTTTCCTCAACTAGATGAGAAGTCAAGCTCACTTTTCATCAGAAACAAGGCTCTCAAGAAACACCACATCACAGTTAATGGGAAAAGTAGACAATACAAATGTCACAGTTAAGGAAGGCTGTGTTAACTTGAATTAATATGCCTTTTCTGTATTGTTTTACATGAATTTGGAGCACAAAAAATGTACTTTGGCCACTATGTTTCAGGCCTTGTTGGCCCATGGGGACAGTGCTTAAAGATATTAGCGTCTATTCCTTTGGAGTCCAACTGTCGAGCTTAGTTTGAGGTCATAGTGGAGACTCAAAGAAGAAACAAGGCAATATTTTAATCTGCTCTGTCTGCAGTCTCTCATAACCACTGCTATATTTTACACAAGCACAACACGCTAGCTTGTCCATGCAGCACTTTCAACCAATTCTTTGTTTAACAATAAAACAGCATGGGCTCTCACATTGTCTAGAACGCGAGCTGGCACAGGACGATGACGACAACTCTTGGGACAACTGCTTTTGGGTCAAGTAAAGCGAGGGCATGCTACAGTTCAAATTCATACAGCAGGGCAAATTCAAAGTGGTGTACTTTCCATTTATATCGTGCATCACTAGTATTGGAATACTGAAAGCTGGCACAACATTTATAGTTCACTATGTCACTAAACATGTCACTAAGTTCTGGCTTACACAACTCCAGTTTCTGACAGCGTAATCTCTGACAGTGTTGATTTACAAAAATGATGTCAGATGTGAAATGTGATGTCAATGGCAATGCTCTGCTAGTTCATGTTTTTCTAATTCTCTCTCTCTCAAATCTCCTGCTGTTGCCAAAACCCACCCTGTCCTTGTAAAAATCTAGAATTAGTTCTTTGTCCTGCCACAGTGTCCTCATTACTGTGTTTAATCAGTCACTTTTTATCTGTGTGTTTGACGTGCCAGAAAGGGTACATTTAACATCAGTAAGCTGCGATTAAGGGCGCTCATTTTTAACACCACAAAGTCACATCAAAATCATATCCAAGTCAGACTTACCCTAGATGTAAAAAAAAAAAAAAGAAGAAGCTCTTTTGGAGCCAGACATCCAATTTCACGATAAAAACCCAGAGAAAGAGGAGAGAAATTCATTTATGAGCCAAAATAAAGTTAAAACAGTCTTCACAATGGCCACCTATGAGGATGGCAATAAATTACCTGGTTTGTTTACCTGTGCGCATGAGAGAGTTATTAAAGTGCTGCATAAAACCCTACAGTGGGGGCCCAAAAAGCCTCCTTAATAAATCTCCTGTAACCTAGTTGCATTAATGTTTATTTAATGCTTTTTCCTGTGCTTGCTGGCCCCTCCATCCAAGGCCCCACACTAAGCCTGCTTTTCTCCAAACCCCGCCATCCCCGCTCCCTTTATCCCCACACCTACAGCCAACAGCCCCTGTGGGCCAAATTACACCAAAGCTGCCCACTGACTGGACACAACCCATCATGTTGAGAGCGAGAGCAGGATGAGAGAGGGATGAAGGAATGGAGTGCAGTGGCAGGGCACAGAGTAAGAGTCAGAGAACACGGAATACTAGATGTAAAAAGTAATTCTAGCTACTCAAATCTATGTATGAATGCAACCGCTCTTATTTTTAAATAATGAATCTAAAATTCTTTGTGTTGGCTGCCAGATTCTTTTATTTAAAAAGTTCACATTTCTGCAAGCATCGCTTTTCTCAACTTTGAGAACGAAAAAGGAGAATAAGTGAGCTTCACTGAGCTTCATTAATGCTGTGTTGTTAGGTTCACAATGATCTTTTTTTCCCCCAGTAGCCAAGAACTGACATTATAGTATTCCTCTCCACACTGTAAGTCAGGTTTCTAAGTGAGGAGGACAGGACCGTTCTGTTGTGTGTGGTGATACAAGCAGAGGAAGGTCCGCAGGGCGAGCACGAAAGAGGCTGACAGCGTCCTGAGTTTGGGCCACGGCACAGACACCGGGGCTCTCAGAGGGAATTAGCAGAGCAGCCAGTTCTGGGAAATTGGGATGTGACCTGGTGCTGAGGTGGATGGAGGGAGGAGGGAAGTGTGTGAGAGGAAGGAGGAGGAGGGAGGACAGGGAGAAACTGCCAAAAGGAGGCTGTATGCTGTATGTTTAAATGTATAACTCAGTCACATTTCTGAAAGTACTGAAGGGAATCTCTGCACTTTGACTTCATAAATATTATTTAACCACACAGCAAGTCCAGATGTGCTGATCTTTTATTTAATACACTACACCCACTCATTCAGAAATGATGAGTTATCAGTGAAACAACAAGTTTATAACCATGCTAGCAGTTATAACAAACAGAACAGTTAACAAGAGTGCTGCTTTGAGCTAAATGCTAATGTTGGAAAGCTAACATTCTCACAATGAAAATGTTAACATGGTGATGTTTAGCAGCTACCATCTTATTTTGCATGGTAATTTTTACTGATTTGCATATCAAAAATATTAAAGCGATCCATCCAGTTGACGCCTCACTGAACCCCTTCATTCTTTGTTACTGTTGCTGCGTCTGTCAAGCTTTCCATTCTCGCATTGCACAGACACACTTTACAGTGATAACAGTGGCAGATTCAACATAGAAACTGGCAGCAATTGTTGAAACACTCGGTCTTAGACTTGAAGAGAAGTAAGTGAAAACTGCTTCTCATTTCTAGCTGACAATCGTGGATTTTGAAGATTTCATAAGAGTAGCAAGCTAATGTAAGCTAGTGCTAATGCTCGAACTCCTTGAGTCAGCTGAGAAGTCTGTCTCCAGCTGACTTTTTAATGTCTTCATCTGACACAGTTTAAAACAAGAACTTCTAAAGACTAAAGACTAAAGCTACATCCCATCAAACACTGGTCGGACGATGAAACACGAGATGTATATGTACATGATAGATTACAGAAACATACTTGTTAACATTGGTAAACGACGCACAGGGATTAGATTAAGTGCAGTGAAACATGATGGTCACCCAGCCAGATAAGCCCGGATGCCATTGCCTCAGCTTAGACCTAAGACAGCGAGCGAGCATGAGATGCATCATTGTTCGCCCACCTTGATTGTGCACCAACCCACATCCTCCTCAATTACTATACGTATTAAGCTAGTTAGCCAGATATGCTAATGTTTCCAGCTTACATTAAAGCAGAAGAAGACACAGTTTAATCCATTTCTCACACATTTGCTCTCGTGTTTAAGTTTTGTTTTTTGTGTTTAAGTTTTTGAAAGACTATAACAAAACACACCACCTTCCAAACTCACTCTTAGAGCATGTGCATCGCCTTAACATGTCAAAAAATACAAAGCTAATTTTTAAAAAAAAACAGAATTAGCCTCGACAGCAGCGATAGTTGTATATTGTCCTGGAACAAGACAGCCAACCTGCATTTACTAACTGATTATACACAAATTTGAATAAAAAATGACTTAATACTTAAATATAACAAAAGAACAAAAGAGAAAGTGTTTTAGGCGCCTACAATCTCAGCTCATTTGAAATGGAAGCCTGTTTGTTGTGCACAAGAATAAAGAATTCAAGTCAGGTTCATTTCACATGGTGAAAATAATTAAATCTGTACCAAACTGAATGCCTTAGTGAAACAATACTCTCTGAAAATTGCTGGACTTTGTCCAAAGTAATCAAAACAACACCTTGGATGAAAATCAACGGTGTGCCATCGTGAATCTCTATCCTGTTGATCCATCTTTGTCACTGCACACATGCAGTCACACACACACACACACACACAGTATCTCTTTTTTCCCCCGCCTCTTGCTCTGTCTCTCTGTTGGATTACAGAAGGTGCCAACAGGGTGGTGATTATTCGATGCCATCTCCCTCCCCTTCACAAAATGTAATTAATGTAATACTTCAGTGTGCTGCTACAGTGATCAGACTCTGCCTTCACCTCTTAACCTTCAATCTTTAAAACCTCAGATGCTTCCTTAAGCCAATTTTCATTCAGAATCTTTGAGAAATTTCACTTACGTACCTTCTTAATCTACCTTGTTGTGTGTATATTTATATTTACTATAAAAAGAGTGTACAGCAGCGTATATGAAATGCATAGACAGCATAAAGATATATGTTTAATAACTGTGAGGGATGTATTTTTCACACATCAGAGGCTTGGTGAATTATATTACCATTCTGACATGGGGTCACAACCTTTCCTCTCCCCTGCACTCCTCTCCATCATCTCCCCTACAGCTCCTACATCATTTTTCTCTTGAAATTAAAAGCCAGATTTGATGTCAATTTTACTGTCAATTTATTCTGCCCGTCCGTCCCTGAAATATTCATACGTGTAGAGAGGAAGGTTGCCTCTGCTTAAGCATTCAAAGCTCTTCACTACAGCACCCAGCTGCTGTTGGAACAACCCAATGAGGGGTGGGGGCTGGTGGGTGTAATGACTACATCTGATAAAGGAAAAGAGACCATATAAATTAGATATGAGGGGATTAGGTCCATGGGAATGACCTGTTGAATCATGGATAGGCTATTAAAAAAGGGGAGAGAGTGCAGGAAAAAAATAATTTGGTGTCCACTATAATGGTGCCGGTGAGTGAGTGTATGTGAACACACAACACAGCCCCATTAAGTTTACTGACAAACACACACAAGAGCACACACATTTTTTTTATTTATTTTTTTTATCTTTGATGACCTTTTATGGTTGCTGTCATCCTTTCATCCTCATCCAAAGCAATCTCATGTCACATCGATGCCTGAGGCCTGCGCTTCTCCTGTGTAATTTTCACAGAGTGGAAACATGACAATGCAAATCCACTGTGTTTACAATGTTCATACTTGTCAAACTGTGAAAGGTCAAGTCTCTCGCTTCCCCTGACGCTGATCTAATCGGTAAAAACATCAATCCCTACCTCTACATTACAATGGCTCAGGAGATGCCCCTTGAAGAGATGAGCATGTGCAAGAACAAAAGGCGTCACGCGTGTCATTTAATAGACACAAGTAAGCTTGTAAACAACAGCACACAGCTTAACATCCACTGGAAATCCAATTGGACAGTTTTTATACAGTGTGGAATGTAGAATATAGAGAAGTGCGTGTTTTAATATTTATTATTCCGAAAATGTTTAAAAATTATTATGCCAGCAATAACCAGTGTTGCACATTCACTGATTTGGTCTTCAATAGATCCAACCACCACCGCCTTTCCCACAGCAGAAACACAGCTGGTTGATTCTGGTAAGAAAATAAATGCAGTTGTTTCCTCTCATAATCACACCTGCTTTCAGCTGAATTACTGGTACCAATTTACAATAAGACTACCCTTATAAATGATTTAGATTTAGGTTAGTAATTAGGTTGTAAACACTGTATAAATCATTAATAAGCTGTTAGAACACATTAGATAAAAAGGCAGCAGTGACCTGTTGCTTGCCAAATACTGAGCCAACATTCATCTGTACTGTGAAGCCTCATTATTCTCCATCAGTAGCACTTATACCTGTCAGCTAGAGCTGCAACCATCATTTATTAAATCAATTGAAAACTATTTTGATTAATGATTAATTGGTTTGAGTATTTTTTTTAAAGAAAAAAGTCAAAATACTCATCATACAGTACATACATCTATGACAGTAAAGTGAATATCTTTGGGGTGTGGGCAAAACAAGAAACTTGAGGAAGCCATCTTGGGCTCTGAGAAAGGCCGACATTTTTCACCATTTCCTGACATTTTCTAGACCAAACAACTAATCTATTAATCAAGACAATAATGAACACATTGATCGACAACGAAAAAATCAATTAGTTGCAGCCCTATTGTCAGCTTCATCAGATATTTGTTAATATGTTACTAACATTTAACCACCTTAAGCATATCTTAGGAGTCAAAAACTTTGGCAATATTGTTACCTTGACATTTTCAGCCGGCAGTGCTTTACACTTTATAGTAAGGTTCCCTTTTGCCACTTATAAATGGTAGTAAGTCATTAATAAATAGTGCTTGCTTGTATACTTTATAGGGATAAATAGTTTTTCCTGAAAATGAAACATTTTCAATCCCAAGAACAAAAGCACACTATCCCAGGAATGCCCAGAAATTCACTTGTTTTTAAGTGTTTTAAATTTTTAAATTCATTGGTCATATCTCAAGTAACACCAAATGCCAAAATATGGGTTCCCAACCTGACCACTTTGGAGTGTTGTTTGGAGATATTAATGATTATTTAATAATTATTATGTTGTGAACTGCTTGAATTCAAGCCGCTTTGTACTTGTTAATCAGTTAATTAAAGCATTCAGTGTGCTTTATTGGCACCCACACACACACACACACCTGTTGAATATGTAAGTAATTAGTGAGCACTAACTGTATCTTGACAAATAGGGAACCTACACTGATGTATAAATTGTTTATTAATAATTTACAAGGGTCCCAGCCTAATTAATAACCTATTTATAGACCATTTATAAACCATTATTGTAAAGTGGTACTAAATATTAAGTCTTGTTTAGAAGCATGAACTGCACACCTTTAACTACTGATATAAACACAATTTTGCTTTACCAACAAAGCCAGCCATATTGCCAGACACAATTGCTGCCGTTGAAGCTGCATTGTGTCTCATTTACATTGCCCCACTTTCTGACCTGGCTTGCCTTGTTCCTGGATAATATATTATAATATTAACACACCATGTTCCTCGCCCCCTATAGTGGAGGAGAGTTAGATGTTTCCTTGCAGCATGATCAATTTAAAAGACTTGTCTGGCTTTGCTGCTGGGGGAGTACAAAGAGTGTGTGGGACGCACAGTATAGACTTGTTTCCCCGCACATGCCATGTCTGTGTAGTTCTATGGAACGATGACAGTGATGAATCACAATTGCTGGTCCCTACTTTCTGTTTCGTGCTGCGTCTCTGTCTCTCTGCCTCTTTGTTTTAACTTGTCTTTATCTGCCTCTAACAAGCCTTTTGCAAACTCACTCTCACAAAGACATGCACACTCATTGTCCAGCCTGTTTTCCACCAGATCATAAACACTGTAGGCGTATGATAGTCATACTTATCTGTGTTATATAAATGGCAGTCAAATAAATGTATTTTATGGACGGTAATTGTAACATGTCTACTTGCTGCTGAGAGGTTAATGTGGATACTGTTGAATATTATGCGCAGCTTTTGTGCTAATGATCAGTCCGGACATTAGTTATCCAGTGTTGCTATATCTATTTGAGATTTTATCAATTATGAGATCAGACTGCATAGTCTGAGTTGATGGTGTACAGAGGGTGATAAGCATCAAAGGCCCTTGAAAATATAAGAGACACAAAAGCATAGCACCGACCTGCTGCTGTGTTTTTAAAGACATATATCTTTGTCCGTTTCCAGTCACTCACTAATATGCAGCCACTCTTGCTTATATTCACTTGTCATTAAAATGCAGTAAAGCAGAAACATTACACATGAAATCTTAAAATAATGCTTGCATCTACAATTTTTCTTTTGTCTCTTGGATTGGTTTCAAGAAGAGCAAAGCAATGAAAATGAATGCTTAAAAAAAACAAAAACAAATTGCCACAGTCAACTCAAAATACATCTTTGTGAATGACAAACAACAACTGCCTGGATCATCATGATGTGGTAAACTCCGTCTACACAGCCTGCTACTCCAGGCAGCTTGAATAAATGAAGTGACGTACACTGCCTGGCCCCCCCCAAAAAAAGTCACCACCTGGATTTAACTAAGCAAATAGATAAGAGCCTTCCACTGGATAATTACTGCAGTCATTAATATGTTTCAGCTGGCAACAAGTTATTCAACCCTGATGCAGCGAGTAGCTTCTCATTTCTTAAACAACCGTGTCAGAAGACATATCCTGTGGTTGTGGAAAAGATGTTAGATGTCAGAAGAGTCAAATTATTGGCCTGCATCATGCAAAAAAAACAACTAAGGAGATTGATTAAACTACTAAAATTGTGTTAAGAACTGTCCAACGCATTATTAAAACCTGGAAGGATAGTGGTGAACCATCATCTTTGAGGAAGAAATGTGGTTGGAAAAAAATCTTGAATAATTGTGATCGGAGATCACTTAACCCTTAACCTCAGTGAGAATCTTCTCTGGAACAGCGGATGCAGCTGTCTTCTCCTGTCAGGTACACAAGTGAACGACCTGATAGTGTTGCTATGGCAGCTGAGGTCAGAGATGTGTTGTCTTGTCTCTCTGACTGGAGAAGACGTAACTGTAATCTGGTTTGGTTAACACTAACCCTGAGCTGTAGAGCGAGGGGTGTTGAACTGTCGTCTCAGACCTTGTGTATTCATAATTTCTGGGCTTGCACTTACAGACGAATAAGTTGACTCAATGTGTTGGGTCTGACCCTATTTGGGTATAGGTTCATCATGACCTCATCTGTGAAATGCTTAAAGACTATCCCGGAGGACAGAAACACCAGAATTGAAGGGAACATCAATGCCAACTGTGTACTGATTATTCCTTCATTCTCCTTGATCAAGTATTATTAAACCAGTTTCAACGAAAGACATATTGGACTCCTGTGTACTTCCTTCTTCTGATGTATGGGCAAAAAGATAAAATCTCCAACAAATGCATGCCTTCTGAACAGACCAGTAATCAAGACAGGCAGCATGGTTTGCAAAAAGACATCATGTTGGGCTGCCTTTGATATGTGCCTCCAGACTGCTGGGCTATGTTTTAAATGTCAGTGGAATTTCCTGTCACAATGAACAGAACATGGACTACCACTGCATTTCTTGATATTATGTAAATTACAATCGGCATACTTAGAATAACTCAACGATAAAATCAAGCATTTTTCTAATATGGGTATGAGAGCAAGGGTTAGCTGCTGGATATGGAGAATATGATTTCCACAATCCCCAACAAAGGCTGATTTATTCAAATCAATTGGATATGTGAGTGTGAGAAAGGGAAAAGCCAGGTCCACCAGCGTGGTTTTGCACATAAATCATTACAATGCTCAAATGAAATGAAAATCAATGTCTCAATTATTTCACTTATTTATTGAAAATATGATAATCAACCTTTTCATCAAGGTAAGATTGTTTAGGGCATCTTACTGACACTGTTTAATTGCCTACACAGTAAAACAGCAGTAATGAAGATGGTAGGGCCTAGGAGTCCAATGACTCCCTGACTTCTCCCTGCCAAACTATTAACATACTGCTCAATTTAACAGTTATAAACATCTACTCCTTCTGAAAGGTTATTAATGGGTACTTATGACTCAAACAGATGCTGTTTTCACTCATTCTGTGAACATTCAGCATTAATTTGAACTCCAATAAATGTGAAAAGGGCAAACAAAAACAGCTATTCTGTTGCACAATAGACATTTTAAAGGAAGACATGGAAGTATTTCCACTTATTACTGTATGCTTTCTTAATTTATGTTGACAAATCCTGGTAATTTTATGATTTATTACAGTAAATACAGTATATTATAGATTTCTCCTTTAAGTAATCATTCTTCAGAGCCAAAAGGTTGAGCTGAAGAAAGAATGGTAGCGGGAGGGATAAAAGACGGCTTGGAAAAGAGACAGACAGAGAGAGAGACAGGGAGAGAGACTGTATATTGATCAGATTCCTTCAGTAAGACCAGTGGCCCAGCAGCTAGCGTGACAGAGTACAGCTCCATTCAATAGCCTTATCATTACCACAGCACAAACCCATTCAGCAGGTCAGCCTATTTGGCCCCTGGTCCAGTGCGTGTGTGTTTGTGTGTGTGTATGTGTGCGTGAGTGCATGCAGAGGAAAGGAGGGAAAAAAAGAGGGGGGTAAATTTCGATTCTTTAAGCCAATGAATCCCATTATAAGACCACTTACAGCACATTTCTTTGTTCAGAACACTTTCAGCCTAATGAAGTGTCCAAAGAGTGGAGTTAGAAGTGAAAAGAAGATGCTATCCACTAAAGAGTGTTGTAAAGCACAGGTAAAGTTATTGGTGGACAAAATCACTTGCAGAGGCACAAGATAGTGGATGTTACTGAACAAAGTTTGCCTTGTAAATCTAAACTTGTGGCGTCGCAAGTTAAAGAGACAGTTCACTCCAAAATCAAAAATACATATCTTTCCTCTTATCTATAAAATTATTGACTGTTATGCACCAGTTGCAGTTTTCTTGGCCGATTCTGTCTAGGTTTTCAGTTTTCTTTTTCTTTGCATTTTTTTTATTTTTTGTATTTCCTGTAGTTGGTAGTGCAAACCTCTTTGTCATGGGACTACGAAAGGACAATCTAATCTTATCTTATCTTACATTTTAGTAACTTTTTTCTTAGAAAATTAAATTATATGTTTGTAATAAGATTGGCTACTAGATTTGAAAATAATAGCACATCACAAACTACAGGGTATTATTAAGTTTATCGTGCCATAGGGGGCACAATCTCAGGAGGAACATGATCTTACGTGATTTCACGGGGAAGCAGATGTAAACAAACCAAACCACTAAAGCAGATACTGCTGTGGTGCAGCGGTTTGCTGTAGTAATGCTTTGCAGTGAGAAAAACAAAACAAAAGCAGAAGTATTGATGAAAAAATGTTTGAGGAGATGCAGTCAACATGGGTCGTCAATTCTTCAGTGAGAACGGGAGGTGAGATTTTAACTGTCAGTTTTAATATCTGTAGACAGGAGAATGCTAACAAAAGTTAACCTCAAGGGCTAGAAAGTTAACAATTGTCTGACAATACTGTCGGCTTCTCAGTGCTTCCTTCTCATTATAGACTTGTCTCTCTTCCTGTTCTTGGGGTCTATCACTCCTACAACATGCTTGCATGTGTGTGTGAGCCGAGGAGGACACCTTTAATGTTTACATTGAATGCTGTCATGACTGTGAGTGTGACTGTCAAACCTAGCATTGTTCGTTAAAAGAAGTGATTAACGGAAGTAAATATAACAAACTGACTGAGAAATAGCATGACTGACAGTTTCAAGAGTTGTAACATGCAACTTACTCTGTTCATTTAACTTGTTAAACACCACTAGAAGTTGTGATCATTATATTTAAGACATGCTTTAGGTTCATTTATGCTCCGTTCACATACAAAAGTAGATTTGTCCGTTTCAAACAATGTAAACATCACTGCCCACATACTGTACTTCCATGCGTCCTTTAAGTTTGCATGGACGCCAAGCAATACATCCACTAGAGCAGTGATTCCCAAACTTTTTCCAGTATGCCCCCCTTTTCGGAAGCCAACAAAAGTTCAAGCCCCCCACCACAAAATTTTCAGTCAATTGTTAACAATAATTAGGGATGGAACTGATAAAAAAAAGAATTCAAAAGTTAAATTTTAGCAAAATAAAGGTCAGCTGGATAGAAATGGCAAACTAATTTGTTTATTCCCCCTACATAGATCATATTCATTCAGCTTTGTTTCACTCTTTTTTTCTCCCCTGGTCTTTCGCGCCCCCCTTGCAGTGGCTCCGTGCCCCCACCAGGGGGGCCCGCCCCCCAGTTTGGGAACCACTGCACTGAGGGTGCCGCTCAGACTTAAACGTAACCACAAAGACAGAGAGGAGTCAAAAGTTTCTGACAGCAACAAACATGGCAACGCTGGAGGAGGCTGTAATAATGTACCTCTTGGGTACGAGGCAAAAGCAGAGGCAGCGGTGATCTGTGTGGCCATTAAATTCTTTTCACTAGATAACTGATGACAAACATAATTTCCAATACAATCAGCTTTTTAAAACTTCTTCATCGTGTCCTGTGGTTGTAACTTGCTTGAACTATTGGCTACACTGTTACATTGCCCCCCACAACTACCGGTGGTACTGCTTCATTTCGTTTGTATCCCTAAACTTCCAGAAATACGGACGGAATGAGTATAGACAGAAGGCTCCGTCCATATGCTTATCTAACATTAAACATAAATGAGCCTTTATATAGATCACAATCCTCTCATCTGTGAGTAGATGCACGCTTCCTTCACCACTGTGATCTGGTTGGCGGGTGTAGTTGTTTAAAATGAAAATAGTTCTGACATGAAACTGCTCACACCAAAGTCTGTGGATTATCTTAAGTAACTGGGTCATGGTTTCTGAAAAGACACATTGCTGATGAGTTTTTCAAATATATTTTTTGGCACTTTGAGCACCACAAGCAGTGTGCCATCTAGTTCCATTATATTTGAGAGAAGGCAGACATCTTTATAGCTGATATCTCAAAAACTTAGAGACTTATATTTACACAAGAATCTACATAGATAAACACCACAACAGATAAGAGGAA